>JABCKH010007656.1:0-58898 GCA_018851285.1 Lyophyllum semitale | reverse complement strand
CCGAATATTTATGGAAGTGACCGAACGTAAGGAATGGGTGTTTTGCAATATTTTTCTTTACATTCCTTCCGGCCGTAAGGACTTGACCGAACATCTAAGGAAGTGACCGAACGTAAGGAACGTAAAGAATTGGGTTTTCAAAAAGAACCACTCGAGAATCCTCCTGGAAATAAAATTATTCAGAGGGTCTGCTGCCTTCCTATGACTTTCTGGCAATTCTCGGGTTAGATTTCAAGTGTTTCCGTGGGTCTTGAGGTGCGTCGTCGTCCGTCGGCGCCCTCGTCGACGTTCTGGCGCGCACGGATCCGGATTGGGATGGCTCCGATCGGTCACGGCGCGGGCCTACCTGTTTGGGATGCTCGGCTGCTCGGCTGCCCCTGCCCCCCAGTGAAAATCGGCTCGGGGTATTTCGGGGTATTCCCAAGGAGATATGGTATATGGTTCACTTTTCGTGTCACTTCGAGTAAATCTAGAATATGTGGCTGAAATTTTCGTGGTAGATCGGGTATCAGCTAGTTATATTCATAAAAATGAAACATTTTAAGATTTTATTAGGTCCGGTTTTGACTGGGCCTGCCCACCCGGCCTTGTTCGGAGCAAGCGAAATATATAGGGTCTCAGAATGTATTCTCGTGGTGACGCTTCTTTGCTTACGCGGGCGTCACCATCGGCGTCACCACCGCGGGCTGGTGCGCCAACGTATACCCTATGTATGACGTAAATCGTTTTATTGTGTATAGTAGCTGGTTCCAAATACGTGTAAACTTCTCAATGTCGTTGGAGTCGACGTCGAGGATCAAGGCGGCATTGACGGAACAGCTAGGCAACAATGCCCAGCCCTATTTTTCGGCCCTCAAGAGCTTTGTTACGGGACAGTCGTCGCGGTCAGAGTTCGACGAGACCGTTCGCCAGCTGCTTGATGCACCTACGCTCGTTCAGCTGCACAATGCACTGATCATCTCGCTCTTTGACTCGACAATACACCGACATCCACCTCCGCCCATACCTGCGCCGGACCCATTACACAAACAGCCCCCGCTTAAACGCAGGCGCACCGATGACTACAACCAAATGCAACGTTCTTCTCGTATCAAGCAATGGACTCTAGGTACTGGCAAACGTGAACGTGAACGACTGCGCGGCCTTGAGACGATTGAGCCACCTCCTACGCGCCCTCCAACCGACGAGATCTCTAGTGAACGAGGCGTGGTTCTGCTGTCTGAGCGAGGCGGTGCGCACGAAATTCATTGTTGCCACTGACGCGCCCATTCAAACTCTATTAGATCCACCAGGGAGTCGTCTGCCTGTCAATTTGTTTTCCATCACTCGTGCACCAACGCTAAATCATATTGCCGATCGCATGAACCTCATTTCAGCTCAGAACGGACTTGGTCCTCCTGCCCGCAACGTACCTGCGCTTATGAACCTAGCCTGTGAGGTTCGTTCTATCTGAGCCTGTTCTCTTTCTTCCTCATCCTCTTCTTAATCACAGGCAAAACTTAAGCAACTCATCACCCACGCTCTTACTTTAACGTCGACCTCACATGCCATCTCCTCCATTTCGCCTTCTGCATCGACTCAGACTACCCATCGCTCTCCGCCCGTCCTGTCTCCATCTGCCTTTCAAACACTCTTTACCATTGCTCCTGCTGACCTCCCGAACAAATCTGCCACAGCAATGCGTCTAGCTCTCGGTGAGACCGATGTTGTGGACGATA
Organism: Lyophyllum semitale; assembly: GCA_018851285.1. Taxonomy (NCBI): domain Eukaryota; kingdom Fungi; phylum Basidiomycota; class Agaricomycetes; order Agaricales; family Lyophyllaceae; genus Lyophyllum; species Lyophyllum semitale. Next base: position 57,180 of record JABCKH010007656.1, on the reverse strand, counting down.
ACCATCACGATGTTGTCCTGCTGAAGGACCGTGAGGTTCGGGATCAGCGCTGGCAGATTGTAGCCCTGCTTGCAGAAAGGAGTGCGGTCAGAGATGGGTTACGGGGTATCACATAGATCGAATCGACTCTTGCCATTGTATTCGTGCTACCTACCATCAGCCATCGCACTTCATTTGAGCAGGCTCATGACGATGAATATGGCCCGCCGGTCACGTAGCGTTGCAGGTGAGTTTTCCCCCGTATGCTAGCTCTCCTGCCACATCCCTCGTTCTGCCCCAAGCGAGAGTGAGTAGCAAACCCTGAAATAGGGTCTGCGCATATCTGACAATGACCGCCATGACCACCGCGTTATCTTCGCTCTCCTTGTTCGTCGCAACACCTGAACAAATTGCGGAGTCAAGGCGCCGAACTTCCGTAGAATGGGGGAAGGATATGTCGCTCGAGGAGTATCTACATAGGGATGAAATTTCAGATGAAAAGGAACATGCTCGCAATGGAAGGCTGATTACATGGTACGTTCAAAATCTCTAAGCGAAACTAGTCTCACACTATGGCTGGCAGGGTCCTAGCACCTCGGGATAACCCAACATCTTTGGATTTCGTATCCTCTTGTGAAACGTACTTGCTTGCTCCTTGTCTTCGAGATCACTTGTTTTGTCCTCACAGAATGCCAGATTTCGCCGTGAAAGCCTCGTTTGGAGCCAGGCTTCCCCCGGTGATAACAAAAGCTCTCATATCTGGCCAAAACGGGTCACTTGTTACGGGATTGCATCGGTCTTCACACCACCGTCTTTCCGAGGCAATGGGTACGCGCAACATATGATGCGCTTACTACATTGGGTCATAGCAGATGCTTCTCGCCTGCCCGCGGTTTTCCCAAAAGAGTGGGGTACATCTCCCGCTCGGGTTTCGCACGCAGGCAATGGGTGGTTCTCTCTGCTTTGGAGCGATGTTGGAAGGAAATTCTACGCACGATGTGGTCCCACGAGCGATCAAGAAGGTTGGAATGTCAGGGACTCTGTCTCCACAGTCTGGAATGTCCAGGACGAGAGCTGGAGCTCGGAGAGCGATGCAGCTGATTGGACGTGGCTGAACGAGGCTGGGGTCTTGGAACTTTGGGAAAGAGATGCCGATAACATCGCACATCCTTTGGATCTGCCGAGCAATTATCAGGTGTCTTTTACATGTCTACCTAACAAAGGCGTGGCGGCATTTCAACAAGAGAGGAATATACACATTCTGCAACGACTGGTTCCTCGGATCGAGGATTGGGGAATCATGGCGCAAATCGATTCTCCAGAAGCGACACCTGACACTTTCGCCACTTGGTCCTTCGAGGTTCGGCCGCCGGGACCTAAAACGCTCCTCATCACTCGGTTGAGTTGTCGCCCTGAAGCCTTCGGGAAATTGTTAGAAATGGTGATGACGGCTGCAAGGAGGCAAGGCATGGAGAAGATCGAGGTTTGGAATCTACCAGCCGAGCTTCAACCCGCTGCATCGGGTCTAGGGGGAGTGACTTATGAACGAGAGGAACATATACCAGCTTTCAAGTGGTACGGGGCAGAAGATTCCTCGCAGGTTGCTTGGCTCTTCAACGAGAAGTGGGTCAACTAATGATTCTACTTCCCATAAAAACTGATGGCTTCTGTAGGTTTTGTTGGTGCTGAGTGTTGGTAAATAATCAGCGGGGTAGATGGTTAGAGCTGGTTGCAGACCGCGAAGGTTGTACCTCGGCTACTAGTAGAAATCTTGGCAGTGGTGACCCCAAGAGTAAGTAGTGGGAATCTACAATCTAGCTGATGCCAGTGGACTCTGTGAATGTTCGGATACCATTCTCTCAATAGTTGCACAACTTATGTTTGACTTTCTGTCGTTCAATATTCAATATTCAATGTCCAACGATCACGAAAAAGTTATTGTTTCTCACAGAACGGTCATGGCCCCTACCTCTAGATCTAGAAAGAAACGCCCACTGATTCCACACTATCGGTGGCTTTATGCGTGTCTCTTTGTACCCGCTGTGTTTCTCTTCTTCTGGTGTATGCCACATGTACACAGGTCTCAAGCGGGAGTCGATATTGTCAAACTCCAACCTATCGTTGGACAGCAGAACGGCGCACGGTTGTCTACCAGTCTGCCAGACTCTAGAACCGCCATGATTCCCGCGTACTCGTTGACCGCTATACTTCCTGTCACACAAGAGTCGGTTGCCACCCTCGAAGAATATCTCACCTCGTTACTAGGACCATCGCGTCTCCGCGAAATCATCCTTATTTGCCCACAATCCCTCGCCTCTCAAGCTCGCTCCGTTCTTCGAAAAGTCGTCTCCACTGAATTGGACTGCCCGGACATTCTACTACAAACTCCAGTCGCTGGTCTTCACTACCAGACTGATGTCATTCTCGCCGCTTCCCAAGTTTCTACTGAATGGGTTTTGCTTATGGACCACCAAGCATTGACTCGAGAAACCAACCATTCACGCGAAATACTCCTGCACCCGCCTATATCCTCGATCCCTTTTGGCCCCAGAGGAGTTTGCTTCTCTGCGCACAACATTTATGGACCATGCATCCCCGTATCAGATAATATATCGCAGCCAGCGTCCTATTTGCTTCCACCTTTCGTAATGTCTGCATCCCTCGCTAGCTTTGAGCGCCAACCAACTGTGACGACTCAAATTTGGGCTGACCTTGGTAGACACATTGCTGAATCTCGAACTGATGGGCTTGGTGGTATCGTCTTTGACCAACCGTTTGAGCTCGAACAATCCGTAGTCAATCTTGGTGACTCCAGCATTTTTCTGCAAAATCACGGGATTTACAACGACAGTGCGACGTGTTCTTACGATTGTTTATCGCCCACTACTTCTCAAGATTCTGGGGTCTTTGTGATTTTATTCCCAAAATTCGAGGACTTTCGCAGCATGAATGTTCTCGCATGTATGCTTCAAAGCCGTGGCCATCACATCGAGGCATATATCTACCAAGGAACTGAGAGCAATACTGTGGACAGGGAAGATCGACAATTCAGGTCGGAACACTGTACATTGTCATATGTATCATCATCCTCGCCGCCATATATGCAGTCACAACAGTTATTGGGCTGGGCTAGAGGCACTAGATCTCGAGCGAATGTCATCATAGCTCTTCGCGAGGAGGATAACTTTACTAGCCTTCTTGACAGGGAACACGGAGGCGCTGTTCTGGTGCGGGTTTCTAGGGAAGATCTTCCCCATACATCTTGGATGGGCTCGCTGTCGTTGTTTGAATGGCAGAGTTCGTCGCCTTTTAGCTTTCTAATATTATCACTTATTCATTCTTATTTTAGATTGGAATACGCCCCGCATCGACATCAGCATCATCACAAAGGATAGGCCTCAGTCCCTTGCGCGCCTCTTGACATCCCTCTCAGAAGCACTATTCTTTGGTGACTCTGTTGACCTCCGCATAAACCTCGAACAATCCTCAGACTTGGAGACCATGAAGATAGTCGAGAATATCTCTTGGACCCTCGGAACTGTCTTTGTTCACCATCGTGTGATTCAGGGCGGGCTTCTTCCAGCTGTCGTTGAGTCCTGGTACCCGAGCTCGAACGACTCCTACGGTTTGCTTCTAGAAGACGACGTGGAATTGTCTCCGTTATTCTACGCGTGGGCCAAGATGTCTCTCCTTCGATATAGGTGCCGTTGTTTCCCGCTTCTCACGTACCTCTATATCTCACTAAAATCTCCAGATACGGCAATCCCCAAAATCGTTCTCCGCGCCTGTTCGGCATCAGTTTGTACCAGCAGAAAAATGTTGAGCTCCCGCCAGAGGGCCGGCGCCCTTTCAACCCACGTAATCTGTTCAGAAACAGCGGACTCCTCGACCCAACTACACCATATCTGTCTCCAATTCCGTGCAGCTGGGGCGCCGTCTACTTTCCCGAACACTGGCGAGAATTCCACGCCTATCTCTCGATCCGGCTCTCCGAATTCTCACTGAAGATCGACCAGATCATCGTGCCAAACGTGCGTTCCAACCGGTGGACGAAGTCCTGGAAGAAGTATTTCATCGAGCTGGTTTACCTTCGCGGATACGTCATGCTGTATCCGAACTATCCTGATTTTATCTCGCTATCAACAAACCACCTGGAAGTGGGCTCGCATGTCAAGGTTCGCACAAAAGAGAAGCAGGAGTTGTTCATAGTCCCATTGATGCAACTTCCGTCACCATCGTCGTCACCCATCACTGGGTTGCTCGACTTGCCTGGCAGCGCCCTTCCGCGCTGGACCGCGCTTCCCGTGCTCAATCTGACTGGAAGCCTGACGACATTGGAAGGGCTAGCAGAAGTGGGACACGCGCGGCGTACAGAGCTGACAGGCTGCGCAGTCTCGCCTGCTCCATTCGATATTCAGGACCTCATGTGCATCAAGCCAAATCCATAAACAGCACAACTTTTATTTCATTTCAGTACATTGCAATCTGTTGTAATTCGACGGCGAGCCAAAGATGACCATTCGGAATAGACAAACAACAACTGCAAGTGTCAGGGTGAGTGGGAAGGGAGCGGTGCTTGTTTTTCAGAGGCACGTAAGTGATATCGATGGGATGGACGAAAAACGGAATATATCCACAAGAATGGAGGAAAAGGAAAACGGGTGATGGGAAAAGGTCATGACAGGGGGCGGCTGGTGGGAGCATAGATGCACAAATACAGTTCAAAGCATTGAATGGGGATAGGGATGGCGGCGTTACCGCTTCAGAACTATGTAAATGATGATGATGATGCAAGAGACGGTTCATGGATGTCAGTGGATGCTATGGGACCGGAACCGGAACCGAAAGAATACAGAATGGGCTTGGTTGGAGTGATGGATAAGCAAAAGATATTCAGGGAAGTAGCCATTATCATGCAGCGCATGCAGCGGGATGGTGCTAGAGATTAGAGATTCAAGGGCGGGACCGAAGACGTGAAGAAGTTGGTGCGCTGCGACGAGCTCGTGCTGCGTGATTTGAGATTTGGGTGATGCTGATGGCTATGATGCTGATGGTGCTGATGCTGATGGTGGACGGGGCCGTAGCTTTTGCGCTTCAGCTTGCGCTCCCACCTCAGCTCCTTGCGACTTTTGTGCGGGTAATTGTCGTGGCGGTGGTTCTGCTGAGGCGGTGGTTGGTGGTGCGAGGGCATGTTGGTCGGTGTGCGATCACCATCGCGGTCGCGGACCGGGAGGATGACGGGCGAGATGACGACGCTCATCTTGCGCGAGCGTCGCTGGGGGTTATTGGCCTTGTTCTGCCAGAGCATCGTGCTGAGTGGACTCGACTTCATCATGCTCCCATAATCTGTCTTGTTGCCCGGGGTGTCCGAGCCCCAACCACCTGCACCATCCGCAGCCTCTCGGCTCTGACGGAATGCGCCAACGGAGATGACGTCCCATCGATTGAAGGTCTTCAATTGCTTGCGCGACTCGTTTTCAGTGGAAACGCTTTGGGTATCGGAGGGATCAGCATCTAGGAACGAAGCTTCTAATACGTCATTGAGATCCACAAGTTGTGCATTGGATGTTTCCGGAGACATCGTGGCAGCCTCGTCGAGAGTGGGCGAAAGAAGATGGAAGGGAGAGGGGCTACATATAGGTGATTGTTGCGATGCCAGGTGCTGCTGTAGCAAATGTTCGACCTGGAGAGATAACCTTACGATAAGACACGTGTTGCAACGTCGTAACAAAAAGGCGACTTACAGTCTTGTAATGGGCGAACGAGGTTCTCCGGCGGCGGAACCTCGGATGCGGTGAGGGGATGTCTTTGTGCGAGCTATCAATAATAGCCTGACGAGACTCCCTGATGGCCACAAAATGTCCAGTGCGCGGACCCCCATTGGAAGATACCAAGCTATGACTCCTCGCCATGGCGCCGTCGTACTCGTCATGGTCGTCCGAGTCCCAGAAGACCTTCCCGGAGAGGATATCCGCCGGCTTCGGCGAGTCGAGGCCCCGTGAGGATCCAAACGGCCTGCGATCCCGTGGGCCCGGGCTGACGGCAGGACTCATGGTGGACATGGGATTGATTGCGGAGACGCTGAAGGGAAGGTTGAACAGCCTCATGGCGCGCTCGTTGGGAAGATCATCCTCGCCCACGAGTTCTTCGTCAGTCGTTTCGCCCTCGCCCTCATCCGCATCTTGCTCATAACCCCCATCGTCCACGTCCGTCGACATCTCGACGTCGCTCTCCTGGGTCGGAGACGGACTCGTCTCTGCAAGCGATGCCGCATGGGCTTCAAAATCCATGTCCAGCATACCCTGGCCCTCCCGCAGGCCGTTGGTAAACACAATTTGGCCATCCCAGCCTTCGGTGACGTCGAATTCCGGCGGCATTAAGGGTAGACTGGCTATCGAAGCCTCCATAGATTCCATATCCGAGTCATCGCCATCATCGCCGTCGCGGTCATCAGACATTGATGACGCATCGCGATCTGCCTCTGAGTCAGACAGGTTGGCAAAGAAAAGATCGGCGTCAAAGCTAGATTCGTCGTCATCCTCGGACCAGCCAGTGGCAACGCCGACGTAGCCTGCACCGGTTCTTCTTTCATCTGTCTCTTCCTCATCAAGGTCGCCACCATCCTCCTCTTCCTCGTCATCCTCATCCTCGGTGGCATCGGTATCGACGTCCATCTCGGCATCGCTAAGCCCCACGCTCTTTTTACGAGGTCGGATGATCCAGGCATTATGGGGGTCTCTTTTCTTCGGACCTTCATCGCCCAGGAGCTCGCGCCGAACACGAGCCCGATCGTGTATCTCGGACAGTATAAAGTTTTCTTCCTCGGCCTCGATCGAGGAATCGCTGTCATCGAAGCTCGAGAGATCGCTCGAGTCCGCTGAGGACGAGGAGGCACGTGAGGACAACGCTGACGCCGACACAAACGTTGGGAACTGGGTAGATCGCGCGTCGTCTTCGTCGTCGTCGCAAGCGAAGCTATGGTCAACATCGCTAAGCTCGGACGATTCACTGGAAACGACGCGTTTCCGCTTGTTGGCTGCTGCAGCCGACTTTTTAACGACGGGCCTGCCTTTGAATGGGGCAGGAAGGCGGGCCGTAGATTTTTTCTGCTTGGCAGATTTAAGCGGTTGAGATGGATGAGATTGCAACGTGGGTGCCTCATGGGTGTCGGCTAGAGATCTGGCAGCGAGTTGGCGGGCGGCAACGACTGCTTTGGGAGGGCGCCCCCTGCGTTTGGGTGGTATGGGAAGGATCGATTGAGAAGTCGAGGGCTGGGGAGCATATGGTGCTGAAAAAGTGTCGCCGTCGTTTTCTACGGCGGACGTCGTCTCTGCGAGACTCTTGGGTTTTTTTGAAATTGATGGATGTGGAGCTCGACGTTTGGCGAGCATGCTTTGTGGAACGGTGAGTTTTATCTTCAAGGAGGGAAGCAGGGGTTTTGGAGTAGGGACTGGGGGGATTGGGACGGTGTTTTTTGGAGTAGTAGGGACTGGGTGTGTCGCTGAAAGATTGGATCGCGATGCAGAGGTAGCATGGAGGACACTGAGCTGGGACATAGAAAGGGGTCCTGGAGAAAGAACTTGGGGCTTGTTGTGGCAAGTACATTCGCCATCGCAGACTGGACAGATGTCGTTGTCCTCGTCGTCGTCGGCGAGATGGAAGGGGTTTATGGCGGGGAGGGTATTGGGGGGAGAAGACGGGGTAAAAGGTTGTTTTTGCAGGGCTGAGGGATGCATGTTAGCTAGATGGTAGTGTAGATGGCACGCAGCACAGACGACATATACCACCGTTGTGATAATACAGCGCGTGTGACAGTTTCCGGCCAGTTTATGGAGGATATAACTCACAGGAGAAACGATTTTTGGCCATTTTTCTGGGATATAGGACATGAGGGGGTGATTAGATCCAGGATTACAAGCAAACGTAGGCGAGCAGGAGATGCGGCTAGTTGCCACGACAGGGTAAAAACGAAAAACAAAACTTTTGATGGCTGAAAATTATTAAACTGTGATCGGAGTTATAACCGGCTGCGACCTGTCCGCGACTCGACTCGACTCAGCTCACCTGACCCCTCCTCCCCGTCCCACTTTAGCTCCTCGTACTCTACAGAACCCGCCCAGCCTGGGATATATTGTACCAAATCGCTATCTGATCATACCGATCCACACAATATTAATCTCCTCGAGTTTACATTTTGAAATAACGGTCGCGTGACCATGCAAGCCATGCTTCTCGGAGCCTATCCATGAATGTAAGTCCAGGTTTGTTTACATACAAGTCCCTTCAACGCCCCCCCCCCCAAAACAAAAAGGGCAGCCCAAGTACCCCCTTGTCGACCTCGTCGCACCCGCAAAGTTGTTCGCAACCCCCCTTCCACTTTTCCCAAGAGACGCCTCCGCCAGAAGCCTCGAATGTCTTTGAAACAAAGCAGCACGTTCGCTGTCTGTCATGTCCATTGCCCAGCCCACTATCGAAATCTGATGAGTCTTTGAACCGGCGGTACTTGGGAGTCAAAGGCATCATATGTACGCGTGGGCACGCGTCTGTCGATTTTTATTTCATCTCCTTGGGTTACCTGGATCTTCTGGGTCGGCTACAATTTGGCGGCTGCGGTAGGATCCTGCATTCCATGTGCACGACAAATCAAGTGTATGGATTCCCATTCTGTCTGAATTATTGTAGGTAGCTCTGGGAACCTGATCAATTGCGAACATGCTCTTGTGGTTGAACACACAGTAAGTCGCCCCCATGTGTGGTTATCATCCGTGGACTTTCCTGGCACTGATATTAAAGCTGCTAAGTTGCTGCGTACAAGCGCAAATGTCCAGTGCCGATAAAACAAGCGATCGCGAACTGGCAGCGGGCCCGTAGGCAGTGACTCCCGTGGCGCCACATCCAAGTCATCCAAAGTCACTCCACATCAGTCTATAACCTACGTCAAGGTCATACCTGGTCATACGCACGGAATATCAACCTGGCGCCACAACCATTGCAGTTGTCGTCTGTCGATTGTCCATCGACGAGTTGGTGACAATTGGGACCTTGTTAGTACAAATACACCTGAAATCGAGATCCTCCATAGCTGGTCGTGTGACATACTAGTATTGCCTCCGTTCTCGACGTCATCGTTACAAGATTTCTGGCCGGAGGAAAGCAGGCGACACAAAACGGTAGGGGAGCGCTTTTCTAACAACATTTGGAAGGCGGAGGCGCCGCATCGTCCATGATGACATCCGAAGCGACACACGATGGTGTAGGATTGCTCGGCGCAACAGCCTAGTCCCACCAAAGATCCTATGATTTCAATCCACTCGGGGTGTAGATCAACCAGAAGTTCCAAAATGCTGCCAATAGATAGAAATTTATATATTTTAGAGACTGGCCCTTTTCTCAAGAGTTCATAATCGACTGATGAATTATGATATGGGCGGATTTAGGCGATTGTGATGATGCAAGCTCCTGGTGCCGCGCCGAGCGACCGAACGCCTCACGGTCAAGGTGATCACGAGGAGGTCAAACCTCGGTGCACCCCCACCATCGATTGTAATCAGGTGTTCCTTTAAAGGAGAATATTACAAGGGTGACCCATTTCTTGCAGTTCATGATTTCTTTCCACTACCAAATACCCACCTCCCGCCACCTTCCTCGATGAGAGACGAAGAGAGGAGAACCAGACAATACATAATCGCAGGGGGAGAATGAATGTGGGATAAAGAGGGAGGAGGGAGCGATGCAAGAAGACAGAGAGAGAACAGACAGCGAGGACACAACGAGGCGGAAGAAGGTATAGGGGTGGTGAGTAAATACGCCAGGAAGACACAGAAAGAGCGAAAGAGAAATGAACCAATTAACAACGGAAATGGAATGGTGTGTATCTGTATAGATGTTGCTGTAAGTCAGTCATGCTTGGTTCGGCGGATTCATAGTCCATGCGTAGATGTAATGTCGTCTCGTCTATCCCACAAAAGCGGGCTCTCGTAGCTAGATGATAGCGGCGGTCGGGAGATGGCGTGAGGCAAGACCAGAGATGATTGTTTTAACATTTGTTTGATTATGCAGCGCTATACAAAAAGAGATTGTTCGTCGCCGCAATCTAAACGGTCGATACATAAGACGGCGCGTAAAGAACGAAGACAACATCAGGCTTACAGCAATAGTATTCTCCCTTGGATGCCAGCTTGCATGCAAGATCTTCTTGTTGAAATCGAGCGTTTCAAGCTGCATCGCATCTCTCAACCCTCCACTCCTTTGCCCATTCTTCAGGCCAGGCTTGCCAGGTAATGGCCCGCCAATCTTCTTCGCCTTGAACGCCGACTTGTCCGCTTGTAATACAACATCATTCAGCGTGTCCGTGTCGTATATACGGAAGTAGTTGTGGTAGGATCCAGTCAGCACGTGCCTAGAACCAGCCGTATCAGTTTCTTCATCTCAGTTAAATGAAGGATGACGTCGTGCAGACGGTGGACAAAATGTGTAAGATTCACGTACTTGTCGTCTCCACCCCAAACACATTCAAACTTGTCGAAGATGCAATCGTTTTCGTACAAATCACAGAGCTTCCCCCTGAGGTGGTCGTGAATAGGGATCGTCTTCACCGGTCGCGATTCCATATTGACGTCCCATATCTTGAGAGATAGATAGTCTCGCGAAAGGATGTATCGTCCGTCGTGGCTGAACTTGACATCCGAGATGGAAGAAATGATCTCCGAGAAGAATGACCGCGTGGAAGGGTCTTCCTCCTCTTCGAAACCTATTACGAACACAAATAGTTGAAGAATGGACGCAGGAGGTGGCGCGGATTGCTCACATTTCGCGTGGGTATCGCACAGGGCAGAGTCGCGCATATCTGCGAGTTTGATGTTGCTCTTTGAGCTCGAGTACATGAACAAGTTGCAGTGGGTAGGGTGGAATTCGGTGGCTGTGATGACTTCGGTCAACTCCTCCATATTGACTGGTTTGATATCAACGATATCTGTGGAATGATGTAAAAATTCAGGTGGCACGGCCCAAATCGTCGAGAAGCGAGACATACTGAAGCTCTGGTCGCTAATATTGAGGTTCCATAGGTTGATTCGGAGATCGTCGGCAGAGATGTACGTTTCTTGATCTGAGTTAACAGAAATGGAGTGTATGTGATACGCGTGCGCATTGGCGTAAACCTTGCGCGGAACAGCTGCGATGATATTATCTTGCTGAGACATGCGGGGGAGCCTCAAATGGCCAGAGGATGTAGGTGGTGGCAAGGGGCGCTGGCCATCGTAATGGTTGGATTCAGACACAACCCTCAGAGATTTCTCAAAAACTTTCCAGAGCTTGATTGTTTTGTCTATCCCGCAGCGTTAGAGATTGATATGGGCGAGATAATAAGAAACTCTACCGTTCGTAGACAACAAAAAATGTGCCGAGTTCTGTCGTCTGCACCACCTAATCTTATTTATCTTCTCCTCAATTTCCAGCGATTTGAGATAATCAAACTCGGGTTCGTGGGATTGGAACTCGGTGTAGAACTTGTACTCGCAACCTTTTTTCTGTTATATTGGACAATCGCGATGGAGGATGCAGACAGTCACGCGCCCAAATGGCAAGACAATGAAAGAGAACGCCAGATATAGAAAGTCACATAATCAGAGGCACGATCAGCTTGAAGCGAAAGGAAGAACGACGCGCGATAGGGAGTGTGATGATACTGACCGATTCATTGCGCTCGAAGAGAACAACACGACCACCTTTATCTCCCGTGGCGAGATAGTTTCCTGTAGAATCGAACTCGACGGTAGATATGATGTCGGCTGATGCGGCAGAGTACGTGTGTAAGTGGAGTGCGATATACCCACCGAGGGTTGGAGCGATTAACTCGACGACGAACCTTCTGTTATGTCTTCGACTTCGCCCTTGTCACCGAAGCACTGAGCAAACCGCCATCCGCCTGAGCCTGAAGGGTCTTCCATGGATGAGAACTTGGTGATGGGAGGGTCACGCTGTATCTGGGTGAAATCAGGGGCTTATTTGGAGAAAGGAAATGCCTGATAACGCGATAGCAGGAGAAGAAATATGGGGAGATATATCGCAAGAAAACGAGGAGAACAGCGAGCTGGCGATGGTGGAGAAACGATGGCACGAGCAGGACACAAGGATTGCTGAGCAGTGCTGACATAAGCCTGTTTGGACGCCTTTGGCGTGGCTGGCCCGACATCTCCCTCAAACCAAACCACCCATATCCAAGACAGACCACTCACACCTTGTCTCAACCATGACCATCGCACCCATCACCGGAACCCTCAGAAAGAGATTCTGGCTCGATCTTTCCTGCGCCCTCGGTCTTGGAACAGCCGCTGGTTATGCCTACTGGTACGTGACGCCTTCTTTTTCCGCTGGATTTTTGCTCATTCGGCCCAGGTATGGCGTGCATCTCAAGCACTGTGAGTTGCAAACGGACGCGGTCAACCATGTACTGACCTTCAAATTCCAGTGGAACGCCAGGAGAACTTTTACATCAAACTGGAGAGGGAGAGGGCTGCTGCTAATTCGTCATAGACAAAGGAGGATAGTCCATTTGAAAACCAACAAAGCATTTGATATCCAAATTCCATGTCCCGAGGTACCTCAGTGAATTAAATAGCGTATCATAAGTCGTTATCTGGCCAGCACTCCGAGTCGCTTCAGCTCCTCGCAGCTCTCCACCACCTCATTGTCAATAGCCCGGACTTTCTCCCAGTCAGTCCCAATCCCAAAGATGCCCACTTCCTGTTCCTTTGCCCGCTCCTTTCGCTCCATCCCATGCTGGCATTGTGTATAGAGATCCTGCGTGTAGGCCCGGTCCACGATGTTCTCAAACTTTGTCACTGCAGGCCCACGTTTGGCCTTCTTCTCGTCTGTATTAGCCTTCTCCGTGGATTGACCAGCAACCTTTCCGACGTCCACACCCTCCCGCGCAATCTCGGCACCTATGACTGGATGGCTCATAAACTCAGCCTTATTGACGTGGTATCGTACCCCAACACCGCCTGTTTGCCTCTCAAAATTATATCTCGTCGAGGGGTGGAATGAGAAACGTGGGTCCGGTACTGGGGGTGTGCTGAATATGTTCGGGATTGCGGATAACAGCGAGAATGCAAATAGGATCAGAAGAGGCAAGAGTTGAACCAGTATTGATCGTGGCTCGGCGTTTCCGGCTGGTTGTTGATTATGGCGATGATATGTCTGCCCTCCCATACGTGTGGTACGGAAGCCACCAGAGCCAAAAGTAGTCGTGAATACTGCAAGGCTGCATTCAAAAATCAATGACACCGAGATGTGGAACTACATACCTGGTCCACCGCCGAAACCAGTACTGAATGCGGTTCCGCCACCGCCAAAGAACATGTTAAATAGATCCTCCGGACTGAGTTCACCCTCGAATGTGGCTCCACCACCAAATGGGGTGCTGGAAAAGCCTGGCGATCTCGAGGGCATTCCGCCGAATCGGTCCTCAGGATCGGAACCGCTTCGATCGTACGCAGCTCGTTTTTGCGGATCTAATACGGAGCAATGGTAAATATCTATATATGAGGGAGGAACAGGTAACTCACCCGACAAGACCTGGAATGCTTTAGAAACCACTGCAGAACAACGTCAATTCCCTCGTTCCGTTCCAAAACGAAGAGAAGAAATACATTTGAAAGCTTCGTCGGCGCCAGGCGCTCCGTTCTTGTCTGGGTGTAGAGCAAGGGCCAACTGGTGGAAATCAAAAGACTGATGGTCAGTCAACAATTCCATGAAGTGCAAGGTACGAAAGAACCTTGCGATAAGCTTTCTTAATCTCCGCCTCTTCGCAATCCTGCTTCACCGCCAATATCTCATAATATTCCGTGACCTTGCAAGACCTCACTCTTTTCACCACCGCCCCCTGCTCTGCTGTGTACTCCCTTTTCTCACCTCCGATGCCGCCGGCCGTCCCATTACTCTTGATGCTGCTTGTGCTTTCAGTCCTATGCGGTTGTCGGTGCTTCGTCCCGGACGCGGAAGGGTGTTCTTCGGTAGATGAGGATGTAGATGTAGAGGCTGATGGTTCTGACGACGAGCTAGTGTTGATGGACGCAAGCAGCTTCAGGGCCTGCGTGGTTTCGAACAATGATATCGACTTTTGGCAGAACTTGCGGGCGGAGGCCAAGTTTCCTGCGTCATAGTGTTTCCTAGCAATCCCAAGGCACTTGAGCGCTTCATCCTTGTTGCTTTCCATCGTGAAAGGACAGGGAAAGCAGATTGGACGCGGACGTGGAGAACCACTTGCCAGGTAGGTAAGCGACATCCGTCACGTTCTATAATTACGTAATATGACTTAACAATTGAAAAAATAAATACCCATGTTGGAACTTACGTTCCTTTGCGACTGCAATAGAGCCAAGGTACCCAGAGTCCTGGCCTTGATAATTTTGATGCCAATTCCGTTAAAATTACGGTATATACCTCTGCAGTATGTTTGGGCTAGACTAGTCTTTAATATTACATAATCAAATTCACTGACTTGGCAGATAACATGGCTTTTATAATCTTAACCTTGAAATGCCGCCAGCAGAGGAAGAGCCTCAGGAACTGGCCCGCTTCAGAGCAGAATGGCTCGCTGAATTGCGGAGCAGAAAGGCTGCTACAAGTGCAGCAGGAAAGGTCACGGCTATTGCGGCATCAGAACCTCAGCTATCACCACTCATTCCCGCTGCATTTCCAGAGGTACTGCCAGGTCCCTCGACCCAGACTATAGCAGGCGTTCCCCTTGCTCTTGCAAACTTCACTCCGTCTGTCCACCTTGCTGATGCCCCACTTCCTCGAAAACTTGGTTCCGCACTCAATGTCTACCGTCGGGCTGTAGAGCACGAGCAGCGCGGCGAATTGGATGATGCCCTCGTTTTATACCGTCAGGCATTCCGCATGGTAACTTCGTCAATGGAAAACGCCGCTGATCGCACGCTTATCCTCTGTGCAGGACGCACATGTGGATCGCGTATACCACAGAGAGGAGATGCTAGCTTCCTTCGCTGTGGAGCAACAGGAACTTATCAAACGAACCTCCGCAGCTTCTCCCGTAGATGAACTGATCACGAATGTGCAGCCCTCGTTTGACATACAGGCACGTACCAACCCGCCCTCCGTCAGGGTCACAGGTACTCTTGCCAGTCTCCTTGAGAGCTTTCCAAACGATCTCTCGTTTGAGCCTGAAAACGAAGCGGAACCAGTGCACCTGCAAAAGGTTCCTGACGAGCTCCTGGTCATCGTCATTCGGAAGCTTGACCCCGCCTCTATTGAGCGGTTTGCCTCTGTCAACCGTAAGGCGCGCATCCTTTCTCTGGATTCGGCAATTTGGAGGTATGTAAATCATGCTAGATTGTGGATCACCATAACTCATCGTTCGTGCTGTTCCTAGGGACCTTGTTGGGGCGACATATCAGCCTCCTCAGGTGGCAGACATTGCGGACATGACGTTGGTGCTTGAGCGTTGTCGCTTTGATTACAGACGGGTGTACGTCGAGCACCCACGTGTTCGTTTAGACGGTGTATATATCGCAACCTGTCATTACGTGTGCGTGTGAGGAGACCTAATGCTGCCACACAAGTCACTGACCTAGGATGTTCATTCTAGTCGACCAGGCCTCAGCGAGAATTCTTGGGTCAACGTGAGTTGCCCTCCAACTACCGCTGGATTGCTTATACTTCCAACCGAATAGATAAGCCACCTGATCACCTATCATCGATACCTGTAAGCAGTTTGTATTCCACATAATCGATTATAAATCAATCTCGCCACAGTCGTTTCCTCCCAAATGGTCAAGTCCTGTCCCTTCTCGCAAACGAAGAACACACACCCCAACAGGTGATCCCCATTCTAAAGCCTACCCTCCGCATGAAGGTACATCCACTCCCTATACCACCATCGCACCGCTCCTGACACTCGATTCAGGGTTTCTATATAGGAACCTGGCACCTGTCGGGCACTACGATTCACCTCTCGAACCTCATAGATACCAGTAGCCGCTTCCCTGTCCCAATCGAAGAACAATCCTCTCACCACGTCCACGCATCCGCCGAAGGCACCCGGTATACGTTCATCATGACCCTCGGCCTTGTCTCACGGCCTCTTGGTCGGTGGAACAAAATGCACATTCAGGCGTACAACTCCGTGAAGCTCGAGACAGGTGATATCAACCCGGTCGCATTGAAGCATGAGCGGCCGTTTTGGTTCTCAAAAGTCCGTTCATATAATTTACGCTGATGAAACAGGTAGGGTGTACCGAAGATGTGATGTAGAGGTTGTTGCTCGTTCTGATCTTTCGACAGAGCCTAATCAATGTTTGCTTACTCCTACTTAACGAGCTCTCCCTGTATTGTTATTCACGGACAGCAGCTTTCGTCTACTTTCGCTGTCATCGTTATTCTGTTTCGTACAGCTTGAAGCTCTCGTTCAAATATACATAACGGCAGAGTTACACTGTCGGACACTCAATATATATTTTAAACGGGTCTGGGATCTTAAGTAGTGCCAGTGCTTAGAGAGCGCAGCCTCGGTGCCCGTCGGTGGTCCGTAACGAAGCAGGAGAGAAGTTACAATGTTGCCTAGAACCCGTAGGATAGATAGACAATCGCTCTCCCTGGTGAAAGTGAATGCGCGCATTCTCTAGAGCTTCATAAATATGATTAATGTGTATTAAACGATTGCTTGAAATGCTATACTGTCTAGATTTAAATATATCAATAGGCCACGTAGGCCACGCAGAGCAACGGAAAGCCTGCATACAAGCCAAGCCAGAACACAATGTTCCCCAAGAGCTTGTTTCGCTTCACCATCGGTATCCGGCTGAATACGATCAACGGGATTTGCACGATCTATGGGCATGAGACAGTTAGGTAAAGTCAATAATTTCATGATGGAGGCTCCCGACCTGGAGGACAAAGAGGTAGAACCTGCACGTCATTTAGTCAGTTCATTGAATAGTCCCCTGATGAGAGCAGTCAGCGTACCTGAACTTCTTTGTTACGATGATCATCACGAGCTCGTGGACGGAAGCACTCAGCAGGAATGTCAGGAACATTGCCCACGTCCGCGATAGGCCGTACCCGAGGATAGTGGGTGCGTAAACATGCCGTAGGAGGAACGTATGCACGGGTTTGTTCCATTTACGCGAGAATTCGTCCCAGGCGGTGGAATTCCACCTATGACCGATAGTGGCTTTGTTAGCAAAAGTACTCGAAGGATCGGACGCAATCCATACTGAATGACACTAGTTAGACATGCGTAGTAACACGAAGCAGAGCAGACCAAAACTAACCCAGTCTTCATAAAATTGACGATCCGCAAAACTGTTTGCAATTCACCATCAGCAAGGCAAACACAGTCGAGGAGTGCAGGCTCACTAGGAAAGTTCTGCAAATGCGTTACAGATGCATTCTATGATGCCAGACTACGTCAAATGTAAATAAAGGTGCAACGGAACGCAATACTCACCAAATATTATGAAAAAGAGCAGCAGATATGCAATCATAAAAGGCAAAGCAAGGTCAAGCAACGATCGAAGAATAGACTGGTCGTATGTGGGTGTGTAAGGCAGTATAAAGCTTTCTGTCACGGTATATAAGAGGGCGAATGTGCCGAACGTAGCCACCTGAACCCCATTGTCAGGAAAGGTGAGGAATATCCGGCGGTAAAGACAAACCGTCTTTTCGAACACATATATTGGGCGTATTCTGTGAAATCGTGAGTAGTTGTGGGGTAAGTAATACTCAATATTGTCACCATACCTATCGGTTCTTGGATACTCTAGCTCGTATACGAGCGTTGGAATGAGCAAGTAATCCGCAAAGTTCTTAATAGTGATGTTGTTGGGCCATGTGACATAAATGGGTCCAGGGCTCGTCAGCTCGCTCTGGAGATCACAGTATTCTTTCGCCAATTCTGCAATATGTTCATCTGGATGGTCAACCAATAGGTGAAGTTCGAAATCGAAAGGAGTAGCCGTCCGTTGATCAACGTCGGCCTGAGTGGCGGGAGTCTCGGTGACTGCGATCTTTCCATTGGTAGCCTCGGAGACGGTAATAAGACGCTTGCGGAGGGCGTGGGCAGTTGCGGGGTCTGTGTAGGATGATGTTGTCGCACCCTCAGGGACTTCGGGTGTCCCCGGTGAGCCAGTGTCGGTGGTAGGGGGAGAGACTGAATTCAGCCTTGCCGCGGCATCCAGCTCTATGCGACGAGTTTTTGCATCGTTGATGGCTTGATCCCAGCCGCCGACCGATTGTGTTCTATTGCGAAGCTCCTCTATAACTTTTTCAGTTTGCATTGTCACAAACTGCAGTTGTCCGTTGACGGTAATGTAAGAGTGCATCTTCATGATCATAACCTGGAAAACGAGAAGTGTCATGATGTGCTGGTTGTACGTTGATGGCGTAGCTCACGAGCGAGTGTAAAGTAAGGAATCCAGATTGGACCCAAGGCCACTTACTGATACGCGGTGTCAGAATACAATGTAGATTCAGGGGGAATGCACCGACCGATTGAAGGTCCACGTAATTGCAGCGGCTAGGATGAAGGTTTGGAATATATGTTGCATTACTACGCCCGTCCAGTGATACCTGATCCATCGTTTCTTGAGAGCAATCGCAAATGGCACACAGAGGCTGGTGCTCAAGACCAAAACTGCATCACTCAAGGCCAGGACGATCGCGTCTTGGGAAAACATGGTCGCAAAGCCCAGATTAAGTGGGCGTCCGTTGGATTCGATGCCATGCACGTACACCCGGAGAGCGAATATGAATATAGACATCCAGAATAATGAGAAGAACCCCTGAAAAGATCACGTTACGAGCGAAATACAGAGATGCAAGCAGCAACAACGACTTACGCGAAACTCATTCGTCCCAGACGACTCGTTGCTGATGTCAAAGTGTGACTTCCGCGGTGCAAACGCGATCAATGCACGCAGTTTCTTGGAGGATTTTGAACGGTAGGGTTTCGACACATAGATAATTCCCTCCGAAGTCTTAAATTCTCCACTGTTGGTGCGATTCGTGAGTGAAGCCGTTTGGGTGGCCATCGTTGGTGGGGAAGTATGTAGTACCAGTGGTATATATATGAGGAGAGGTACGCCCGCCGGCGGGGTATACAATTATTGGGACTAGAGATGAGCAGTTGGGTTGAAAGTAAGTTGCAATCAGCCACTGTGACGTAAGCATTCGAAAAAGTCTTCTAAACGAATCTAAAGGGCCATTTCACTGTCAGCCCGCAAGTAAACATATTTAAGATCCTTGCATAGGGCTAGCAGAGAGCTATGGCAGGCCGCAGCAGGGCAGTTGCCGTGATCAACCGTAAAATTCTGGTCAGCTACACGAGGAGCTATGCTAATGCATGTGCTGTATGGATAGCAAAGTCAAGCACGGAAATAGATAGCTATGGGCCCTCTTCAAAACGTCATCCTGGGGAACAGTCGAAGGTAAACGATCTGAAATAAGGTCCTACAGTTTGCTCTGGCCGAGTAGTTTAACGTTCAAGCACACGGGAAGCAAGTGCAAGACGTAGATATGTCACGGCGAATATGAAGAGAAAACAGCTATATTGGTCGTTGAATAGCTATGTGTTTGCACCTATTATAAACTGAAGGACATGCCTGAACTTGTCCACTGACCATCTAGTTTCAGGTGACGCCAGCCGTTCTCTTCGTCGCGTTCTTGCTTGCAAGCATGTCAGCTCGACGAATTTCGGACAAGACCGTCGAACTGCCAAAAAATGCTCATTATCTGGACTTCGAAAGGTCGGATGGCGACTCGTCGCATTGGCCAAAAAATACCACGCGAATTGTCGACAAGGATGGAGAAGTAAACTACATGCAGCCTCTAGATATCGATCATCCGTCCTCAATAAAATGGAGGATGGGTGTGGGACAAGGAGTTGCGGCTGCACTTAAGATGCCAAGTGAGCCTCCTTGTCTGTTCCCATTCCGTCTTACTAACGCGTGCCAAACTCCCAGTTGGCCCCTCCTATGTCCTCAGAAGCTGGCCAGAAGGATACGCATTTTTTGATCACAATAAAGGAAAAGCAACGCTCCCAAGACATGACCTATATCTCTTTGGTATAGATCCTAGATCCTTAGCTCGTTAAAACTGGGGCTCATGACGACTTTGCAGGTTCTATTGGAGCCCGACGATACCGGTCTATCAACGAACTCATCCCTCATGCGATTTGGCTTTTTTCAGACCCCACGATGGATCCCTCCAAATGCCGTTGCAAGTACTGTCAAAAAAAGCCACAGAAGGAGGTCTCAGCATCACTAGCTCCTGGTATCCTGCGTAGTACTTACTCCACCCCTACCCCGCGTACCACCAGACCCGCAAAGCCAAAAGTCATTCGCGAGACGGTGATAAAGCCAACACGCGATAAAGTGTATGCAGCTGTGCAGAAGGCGCCGATCCCCTCACCGTCAAAGTCTTCAAATGTCCATCCTAAAGCCGCGATGCTTGTTGAGCGCAACGCGGATCTCAGGGCGGTGTCTTCGAAAATAGAAATGAAGCTAAAGAGATGGTTCCGGACAGGAGAGTTGGTCTGGTGTGCGCTGGATCCCCCGATTAAAGGCCCCGGCACCGTTGCCATCGAATTTTGGCCAGGTCTAGTCGATGAGGTGAAGCTGAAGACGAAGCC
Organism: Lyophyllum semitale; assembly: GCA_018851285.1. NCBI lineage: Eukaryota > Fungi > Basidiomycota > Agaricomycetes > Agaricales > Lyophyllaceae > Lyophyllum > Lyophyllum semitale. The sequence goes on along the minus strand of JABCKH010007656.1, from coordinate 36,548 downwards.
AGTTCTACGGCAAGCCACTTCCACTACACGGCCTCCGCTGCAGAACGGAAACGATGAAAACCCGGTAATCGACGACGCCAAAGATACAACACCATGGACTGTCGAGCAGTCCACCGAGTATCGGTTGCAACTCCTCGCGGTTAACCACTCATACCGAGTCTCTGACGATCGAGTGCTGCCCTATCAGGCCCACGTACCTCCGAACAAACTCATTGCTGCCCTCAAGGCCTTCCCAACGGAACGCCTAAATTTTGATCGGGAGGTACTATCTCATTTCAATCCATCTCCACAGGGAGACAGCCCTAGTTTCGACGACGCGGTCGCCCCATATGCGATGGCTGTCCAAATCGGCTCCACACTATCTGGCTTTTGGTGTCTCACTGATGAATGGGCTTTCGATTTTCGTGCACCCCCTACTACCCCGCCTGTTCAAAATTTGTCCGTATCAGCATCCGGAGCGCCGGTATACAGCCACCCGTCGCCCGAGTACGGGAAACACGACCTAAACGCGAGGTTTTACAACAATGTGTCTGGGCCGAGTTCAGATATGCCACCGGCAGAAACTCAGCGCCTTTCTATGCGGGTGCTCGGGAAGGTCGCTTCACCTCCCCTGCCTGGCTCGCCGCTCACCCAGATGAGGTTCCAGGGCCTTTGGTGGGGAGCAGAGCGGATATGGATAGACGAGTTTGTCCGGCTCAAGGTTCCTCGACGGTGTATCGCTCCCAAAGGCGCGGAACACATTCTTTCACCCTCTGGACCTGGAAAATCGCCGCGTGAATTGTGGGTGGAACAGGGGAGGGATCCATCAGAACTTGGGGCGGGTGCGAGGGGAGTCTTTATGAGGTTGGATGGACTGTTCGTTGTGGACGCGGTCCAAAGCGACGGTGTCACCACCAAAAAGGAGTGCCGAGCAAGTGGCATGTTGTACGAACTGGCTGACATAGACTGGGAAGACCCCGCTGCTATCCAACATTTACAAGCGACCAACGCTCCTGTATCTCAACCCGCTTCTTCCACTGAGAACGGAAATGCGGCAGCCCCATTAACTCCAATATCCTTTATACCCGCCCCCTCGCCTCTCAACCCGCATGTTCTGCCCAACCCGAACCCCGCTTTTCCAGTGCCCCCAACACCACCCACGACCGAAGCTACCCAGCCATCACCGATACCCAATCCAGTTCTACCCAGTTCTCAGTTATCTCACCCCTCTTCCGCGCACTACAATTTGCCAGAGGCCCCGGAAGGCTATGTATTCCGGCCAATTCTTGCCGAAGGACATCAGGCTGTTTTGTCATTGAGTTTTATCAGTGGACGGTACTACCCCAGGATCTTATCGCATCCTTTGCTAGAAACCTCCCTAAGGACAGCTCTGACCAACCCATTGGAAAATGGTGGGCTACTCGAATCAAACAATCTTTGGGCCTTGGAGGGACTAGCTGCTGGATTCTATAATTCGGTTGATCCGATACAATACAAGCCATCGCGGCCGAAGATGGTGGAGGATGCGGATAGCTCGGCTTTGGAGCAGCTGGAGATACACAAGCAGGAGCGGATGAGGGAGATGGACGAAGACATGGAGGACGAGGAAGACGAGTTGGGGTATCCTGATGACGCTATGGATGTTGACCACTGAACGGATTTGTACGGACATGGTTTGCTGCTACACACACTGCTCTGCTGTCATTGCTGCCTAGAATCCACTACCACTTGTACTTATGTTTTGTATATACAACTAATCTAACGAGTATCACCAAATTATCACAATGATCCATGGTCACGATCAAAGTCCGACGCCTGACAACTTGGACTCGTCTGGTACCATTCTCGCACTCCCAGTCCTCTGCCGCTCGAGGAACCGTCGGCGTCGTGTCCACGCTCGTCGCCTTATACCATCTTGTGACGTTTTTGGTCAGTGGCAGTGACCTCGGCGGTTCCTCCAGTTGCGTTGTTCTTGCGTTGTTCTTCCCCTGTCTTTCTCTTTCTCTTTCTCTTTCTTCCCTCCATGTCGTCTCGCAGCTCCGGCCTGAGCTCGTCATCCCAAGCGAATCTTCCTCTCCCACCATCGCCGTCAAGTTCGAGGGGTGGCTACGCTTCGTCGTCCAAGTTGTCGTTGGACCAAGAAGATGAAGGTGCACATCCTTTTCAACCAATCTCGCGAAGTCACGTTGACAGGCAACAGAGAATGTCACGATTACACGCTCCTTGTCAAAGAAGGCTGGGAAACAGCGGAGCCAAGAGTGCGTCGCGTCTTTCGTCTTTTCTAGAGCTGTATCATGACGAAGTTCACCGCAGAGATCTGCGTCTTTTGGCAGTTTCGACGCACATGACAGAGCTTTCATACGCCATCTCAGATATTCAAACGCGTATTTTTGGTATAGCGATTCTTCATTGTAGGTGCCGTGGCTAATCAACGCCTGCGTAGAGATACAGGAACTACGACACAAAACCCAATCTTCTGGCGATACCACGAGCACAACCAATGTCATTGATCAATCCCTGATGAACCTCAATGAAAGGCTGGAAAATCTCGGGAAAGGCATGAAATCTGTGAACGAAGCTCTGGAGCCTCTTCTTCAATCTACATCGACGCCGACTTTTCAATACAACGGGGATCTGAACGAGAATGCATTAATGCTCAGAAAATACGCTACATTGCAGGCAGAGTGGGAAGTAGTACAGAGCGAGAGTGATGTGCTTAGGGAGGAATTAAAAGAGGACAAATGGTTAACGGTATTCAGGACGGTAACAGACCAAGCTGACGGGATGATGTCCAGCTTGGAGAAGGCTGTTAATCGTTGTCAGGTGAGTCTCTCGCCATGCACTACTCTTGCTTTCTCACACTTCATTACCGCCCAGGAATTCATATGGCAAGTTCATCGGCGCGGCGGAGATGACCCACGCCAGTCCCAAACTTCTCTTTCGGCCTCACAACATAATGATAAACAACAACCCTTAACCCTGGAAGTATGCACTTCGCTTCTAGAATCCTTCGAGGCGAAGAAAAAGTATGTCAATGGTATTGGGCTTTTCACGATGACGTTAACGCAGGAAGTAGGCACTACATGCCAGCAACATCAAAGGTTCTGTCAATCATTGATAAAGGTGTCCGCGATCGTGTCACCAAGAATGGCGAGACCCTACGAAGGCATGCAGAATCCGCTCAGCGCTGGAAAAATCTACGAGAGCGGATATCGAGGACAGAGGTGGAGATGGAGACTGTGCGAAGAATCCTTATGAGCAGCGAGGCCACTCCCAGCGAAACTGGATCAAGCACATCTGGCACCATGTCCACGAAGAACGGATATCTCAACACGCCTCCGAGCGGCTCACGGTCATCGAGGGCACCCAGTTCCGCCAGCACACTCTCGAGGTCGATCTCTCCTTTTCGCAAATTCGCACGTAGAATTACGGGGACAACTCGTCCACCACCCGTCACCCCACTCTCGGTCAACAAGAATAACGGGAATCGTACCCCATCCTCGGAACCTGCTCAGTCACTTCGTCGGCAGAAGACCTCGTTATTTACGTCCCTCCGCGGGAGCCAGCCACCAACGCCTATTACTCCTGACCGCCCAGGACACAAGTACAGCCAAAGTCTTACACCAGAGTCGTCACCTCATGCTGCTAGAGTCGATAATTCTACGATCAAATCCCGCTCCACCACCAATAAGCAACCATGGAACAGTTCTACAAAGGTTCAACCGGAAGACCGCGGACTGACGATGAAAGGCACACCTCCCAAGCGATCACCTTCGCGACCACCCTCTGCAGCTGGAACGTACGGAAACTCAGGCGACATCCCGCCTGTTCCGCCGCTTGGCACTCCTTACCGTCGAAGTCTTTCGCGAGCCTCGATGGCCTCTTCTCGTCCTTGGTCGCCGGTAACCTCGTCAATATCCACGACTCAGTCCTCCCAGCCAGCCCACTTCCCTATATTCCGACCCCCCTCCCGTTCCCAGACACCCGCTGGGCCTCCTCGAGGCATTACGCCTGGGCTCGGCACGACCCCTCGTTCGCGACCTAAGACCCCAAGTCACATACCTATGCCCTCGAAGCAGTTCCAGACCACACCAAGTCGATCAGACAATAGCGCAGACGACGACAGTCCCTTGCTACGAGCCTTTTCTCCAACATTGAGCGCCACCTCATCGAGCTTCGCACACCCTCCACGCCCTCCCAGCCGTTCTATGATCCCCATCCCGAGCCTACATCTTTCCACTCCCTCACGACCATCCTCATCAATGTCAGACTATACCCGCACGGACACGTTCAGAGGCTCTGCGGCACGAGCACAGACTCCTGAGCACACTCTCCGGGCCCGTGTGCAGCAGATGCCGTTCTTCCACAGTACGAGCGGGCGATCGACAGTGCGCCCGTCTTTAAATACAAACAAACTTCCTCCGTCAAGCTTTAAAGATAGTCCCGCGAGCCGCACGCCTTCTCGACCCGGATCTCGCGCTGGAGCGTACACCCCAACTATGGACAACCTTCCTATGCATGAATATATACCAGGGAACCCCAAGGACCCGCTCGACACCGAAGTGGCTGCGGTCGCCAACTCGATTGCGCACGGCCTGCTCGTGGAGCGAGTGGACCCTCCCCTCAGGAAAGTCCCAAAAGAGGGCGAGGAGATCAAGGCACAATACGCTTTCTCGAATTCCCTGAGCCGGAAGGTGGTGACTTGCCGCCTGACTACCCTTACCCGAGCTGGAAAGGCTTCCGGCGATATGACCACCAAGAAGGTCATGTGTCGTGTCGGGGGAGGTATGTCACCGGTTTACTTTTAGGTCAAGAAGGTTTGGCATGTGGCTGACATGAGAACATTCAGGCTGGCAGGATCTGAGCCACTACATCCTGAATCGTCAAGCCGGCATGTGAGACGGGCTTCTGCAGATATAGGAGGGGGCGATGTACGGGTCCCTCCGGCGTATGCGGTTCCCGGAGAGAGACTATGTTGAAGGTTTGCCTTGTTCAACTGTATTCATAACGTTACTATGAACTTCTATTGTTGCGCTTTGCTACAATAACATGCTTTCATTGCCGCAGCGGACAAGTGTGGGATAAAGTACGATTTAGGGCTAGGTATCATTGTTCGGGTCGATAACGAGACGCCATCATCATTCTGGGCCGTTATCGATTTCATTTCACCGCTTCTGCGGCGGCAGTGTCTGGCATGCCCCTTAACTGTAGTGTCTGGCATGCGCTTCGAAATGCCTATAAAAGCGGGGCGGGTTCTGTCTTTCTCGCTCCAAACCCGCAGCCATGCCCCAGTCCCCTGAAACAATGAAATCCTCGCCTGGGCAGGCAATGAAGCAGCTGCCTGCGAAACTGGGGAAGAAGATCAAGCGCCAGTTTCACCGATTTTCCTCAGGCCATCACGTGCCTAAACATCAGAGCGCGTTGCACGACGCCTTTCCCATCATCACCTCCATCACCACCTCCCCCTTATTCCCCTCCATCCACCCCGTCCCCGACTCCAGAACCGTCTACGGCAGGGACAGCTTTACGAAGGGTAAGGACGACGACTTCAGCCGAAACAGCGACAGGACGAGCTCCCAAGAATCGCTCGTCTACTCCGAGCAGACATCGCACTCTTCGAAATCATCCATGGATATGCCTGAGGACTCTAAACATGATGTGTCGGCGGTCGCTTCGACAAGTGCCAGGGAAGAGATAGAGATTCGCCAAGCGCCCGAAACCGCTGCAGATGACTCTGCCGAGAGCTCGCGTTCTTCGCAGCTCACGAAAGATTCAGAGCAGGCTGAAGCCGAAGATCATCTCCCTGCTGTGTCAGAGGGGGAGCCAATGTTCTCCAGCCCTCCGACCGTCTGCGTTGAACCCGACGTACCTAATCCTTTCCTCATCGACGACGAGGCTTCGTCCGAAGACGACGATAGCATCCCAACTGTGAGCCAGTCACAGTCCACTATCGCGGAGCACGATGTTCCACTCGAACACCCCGCCTCAGCATTACTCGCCGAACCAGCTACGCCACACTCCGTTAGCCTGCCCTCCCCCAACCTCAACAAAGCTATCCCATCCCCTCCGTCAGACAGCGAGACCGATGAAGAAGAAGCCCCTGATTTGTATCTCCCTGGACTGATTCTCCCTGCTATGTTCCTCCCCATACCAAATGTACGCCGCTCTTTTTCCAACTATTTAATATGGTGGCTATCCAAACCTTTAATATGTGTATTATAATTATATCAGACGGATCCATTGACTACGCTTCTCACCAAATATATCAATCCTCCTGAGAAACGTCCCGTGCGCGACATCACTGGTGACTGGCAGCGAAGCGACTTCCACACCCTGGTCGTGAGTTTCTTGAGGTTTATGCACGTCTGCACTCGTAGTAATAGAACGCCCATGTTACAGATCACGAACAGCTGGCGAGCGCTGGCTAAGATGGCTCGAGACCGGCTTGTAACGACTGACCCAGAAGACCTGACCCTCATTCTAGGTGTAAGCCAAGCCCATGGAATTGCACATTCACATCTAAATATGTAACAGCTTTGGTACCTGCGCCTGGCCTGTTTAGCCCGCCTCCGCCTCTTCAATCAGACCTCCGCCGAATGCACGAACCTATTTGTCGTGCTCAATGCCATTGAGCCCCCCGAGGCCCGAGCTTGGGTCTTCGACCGCGTTCTGCCCTTCGAGCTCGAGGTCATGCAGGCGCGCCTGAAGTACTGGGCCGGCGACCACATGGGCCACCTCGACGCGCTGAGCGCTCTGCTCCGCAAGTGCCGGACCAAGGCGCGGCAGGAGAAGGCCGACCCCACGGCTGTATCGATGTGGAAAGAGCGTGGGGCCCGCGTGTGTCTGATCATCGCATCGCAGCTCTTGGAGATGAAGGTTTGTATTCACCTTCTGATATCGACACCCGCGGTTGATCACGTAGCGATGAATGCATAGGACTTCAGGGCAGCGACAAAACTGCTTGAGCCTCTCTGTGCGCAAGGTGACGAGACCTCGACGGTTGCGCTTCGTTCGTCCATAGGCCGGATATATCTCCAGAGTGGGGAGGTCCAGACAGCCGCAGAGCATTTCGAAATTGTAGCCGCGGATCCCGCAGCGAGTCAAGAGCTGAAAGACATGAACGACGGCCTGCTTGCATCGGCGGAAGGGGACTGGACTCGTGCGAGCACTCTCCTCGAGGCGCTCATCGCGAAAGATGCTAGCAACTTCGTGGTTCGTTCCCTTCCCTGATCTGAATACTAGTCGCTCACTTCCTTCTAGGCTGTTAATAATTTGTCTGTTGCTCTGTTGAGCCAAGGCAAACTCAAAGAGGTCAGACCTGTTCATTAAACTTCAAGCGGTGTAGTTGACACATATGAACCCCGGTAGGGCATTGACGTGCTGGAGAAAGCACTGAAAGTTTCTCCGTCTAGTGTTGTCATAGCAGAACCTTTCTTATTCAACCTTTGTACGTGTTCTTACTTTGCACTTGCTCACCCAGCTAATAGACCATGGCAGCAACGCTCTATGAACTCCGTTCCGCTACCTCCGCGGAAAACAAACGAAAGCTTCTGCTCGAGGTTGCCAAGTGGAGCGGTGACGGGTTGCGTACCGCTTGTTTGAAGATGCCGACCAGCTGAGCCGTGTCATGATGTAGACAATCCAATTACTCTGATGTTTTTTCATGTACATACATACGTACACCAAGACAACACTTGAATTCAGTTGACCATGGGTAACAACCAGCATTCCTATTCTGTACTCAGGAAGGAAAGCATTGAGTGTGCATGGTATTAACGTTAGTCTCTAGTAACTTATGGTATAAGTAGATTTGAGGTGTAGTTGTTCCTTCAATAGACGTAGGGGATGAACTTCCATTTGACGACGGCGCAGTAACGTTCCCAGTCCTTTCCATATTTGATGGCGCATCTGTACAAATCAGTTGTAATTAATAACAATCGATAGCATTTTGGATGTCGAATGACGTACCGTTCGAAGTCACGTCCACAGCGGTGGATAAGGACGACGATAAAGAACACAGAGTAGAAGTAAGGAATGACCGACGACGTGCCAACGATGGCACCCCACATGAGACTCATTATCCAGTCCGCGACATAGTTCTGGAGTGGTGTAAACAATACATACAGGCAAAGGAGGCAGTAGAACTGACGGGTTTACGGGAATATGCCCACCAGCCACTGGTGAGAAGACGATTGCTACGAGAGGACATTTAGCCGAAGAATGACGGGTCAAGGGGCAAAGCACAAACCCATGTGCAGTCTCGATGTAGGTGGGGTTTTTCACAATGCATCCAGGGAGTTGGGGGAATGTCTTACGGAACTCTGTGATGCCCTGGGACTGCATCTTGAATCTGCTCTTCTGAGCCATCGATGTATCCCACCTGGTGACCGTTCGGGTCAGAAAATAAAGACGAGATGATCAATGGGGTGCGAGGGACTGACACGTAGTATGCGGTTAGGAGAGTCGAGTACATGATGACGTAGGTGAGTGTGGAGAAGCGATAGGTTTCAGGATCGTGGGAGGCCATGTACACCACCGAGTAGACGTAGGACTGGTGGAGGGTCAGAATGTGAAATGTACAACAGCGGATGAGAACACGTACGAAGGGCACGCCCGCAAGATTCCAGAAGATGACAAGGAAACCCCATCTAAAGAACGATGAGTTATATGTAGTGCGGAGCAGACGATAAGCTTACTTCTCGTGGTACATGTCCCAGGTCTGAGGGATACACTCCTCACCCTTTCCGCTAGACAAAGGCATAAATTTTATCATTAGAATGAGATTATAGGCCAACATACCAAGCGTTAAGATAGAGACCGGTGGCCAAGATCATGAAGGCCATGTTCTAGAAAGTTAGAAAGTCATGTTAGAAGAAATGAATGCCCTAAAGCTTTCAACTTACGGGTGTAACGTAGCCGTATTGCTCGTACTGCTTGCAGCCGCCAGACACAGCGAGGAAGAAGACGATGACCCAGGGAATGCGGACCTCTCCCCACATCTTAAGGTCGACGTTGCCAATACGGGGGTTGAGGCAAGCACCCATGAAATAATCGTAAAAGAAATTGCCAGAGGTTCTAATCTGGGTGCTCGTGATGATGGCATATAGGTAGGTCCCGAGGGCAACAGAAAAGCCGTAAATCATGGCCACCGACATAAGGTGTCCGTAGTTGTCGATAATTTCGGTGAGGCGGAAGATGCCTGTCCAATGAAGTCCGGCCGAGGTGACCACGGTCACGTACAATGAGCTGAGCGCGTTGCAGTTATACATGAGAGTCTTGTAATTGAGAGATGGGACGGGGAGACCCTCCTGCTTATATCCTGGCAATACTTGCGCAAGGAAGAGCTGGAAGACGACGTTGCCGGAATACACTTTCCACGCGTAAAGGTTGGGACTAGCATCCTAGAACGCGACTTGAGAAAAGATTTGTGCATAAGTTCTGCGAACTAAGTACCTTTTGTATGTGACCCCACATTCTCCAGAGAAATGGCCTGATGTCGTCTTGCGAAGTTGGGTAAACCAGTTTTCCATCATAAAACCGGAGGCAAATCCAGAGATAATACATAAGAACAGGGAAGAAAGTCATGATGGCAATGCAGCCGAGTGGTCCCCCGAACTCGTAGCTACAGAGGTATAAATCAGTCGACGCGTATTAATGGGAAGTAATAGTGAACGAACGACTCATGCTTGTCCAAACGCCGGTCGATTTCGCGACCCTTCTCTGTGATGACAATTTTTTGGGTGTGGCCAGTGGCATTGGCTCTATGGCGCAGCCCCTCGCCGCCTGTGTGGTTAGCGACCATGGTGAATGGGAAGTCGGGGACCTAAATCTTGGATCGAACCATTTAACGCGTGTATTATGTAATTTGAACATATCGTGGGATAGCGGAGTGTGAACTGCGTGTGAAAAAGTCTCCACTTGGTCTCCACCATTCTTGTGTCCGACCTCCATCTCTCTTCTGAGTTCTCTCTTCCCTGCCCTGCCCTTCCCCGCCCACCTTCCTTGTCTTCCTCCCTTGTTTGCTTAATTTACATAGCGTCTTCTCTGTCTATTGATACATATGGCATCATCTGTTTTTTACAAGTTCAGCTCTCGGAAGGACGAGTCGCGAGTGACCTTCGATGGCACTGGCATTTCCGTGTTCGATCTCAAACGCGATATCATCTTAGCCAATAACATGGGTAAGGCAAATGATTTTGACCTGGCAATCTTCGACGCTACTTCGAAGCAAGGTGTGTAGTCTATGTGTTGAATGAAATTTTTTTGCTCACCCGCCAAGCAGAGTTCAGGGATGACTCACAAATTATCCCTCGCTCCTCGTCAGTCATTGTTAAACGGCTTCCCTCCGCGCGACCAGGCAAGGGTAAAGCTTCAATGTACATTGCTGGGACCGGGAATCCTCTTCCTGTTTCAGACCCGGCACACAAGCCAGGTGCTGCTTCTAATGGCTCGACTTCGTGGCATAAAGGTGCAATGTCAAAACGCTTTGATGTCAAGGACGAGATAGCTTCGGCAGTCAAGTCCACTCCAGTGAGTTGTGTCTCAATATCTAAGTCACCCATCTTTATGTCATACCAGTCTGGTTCGACCACAATCAACTCATCAGTCGCAAATGAAGACGAGCAGGCCGCAGTAGCCGCCATGTTTCAAGCCCAAACAGCAAACTGGGAGGAAACCCAGGAAAAGATGTCACAGTTGGTGCCACCCCATACGGGGTTTTGTCAGTGTAGTAGACCGATATCTAATGAACACTGTTTATTTCTTTCCCTTTCTATATCTCGCTTTGTGTTCGCGCAGTGCTCAGCGCATATACAACAATCCTCGTGGCACTGGATTTGCACGCGGTGGTGGCAAGCCTCACGTACCTCATGTAGCCGCACGTCATCATGATGACAAGCCCCTTCCTCCCAGTTACGTGTGTTATCGGTGTGGTCAGAAAGGTTTGCCAATTTCCTCAACTTCAGAGGTATCATTCTCATGCTCTAGGAAGGTCACTGGATCCAGGATTGCCCGACAAATAATGATCGCGAATTCGACAATAGACCTCGCATCAAGCGTACGACTGGTATTCCGCGGAGCATGCTCAAAGCAGTAACAAATCCCAACAGTGGGGAACTCGGGCAAGGTGTCATGGTCACTCCGGAAGGTGGATATGTCGTCGCCCAACCTGATCTGTATGTTCCCCCGTTCGTCATTCTATGAACCCAACTAATTCTATGTATCGTATAGTGCATCGTGGCAGAAACAAGTATCCCGCGTCAAGGCGTTAACGGCTGCTGATGTCCGCGAGCGGACACCCACGGACTCGTCACTCGTTTGCCCGATTGACAATAAGCTATTCCGAGACGCTGTCAAAACTCCATGTTGTGGTACGACGTATTGCGAGGAGTGCATACAGACACATCTTCTTGAACGAGACTTCATTTGTCCGAATTGTGGAAAGAAAGTTGCATCTCTGGATAAACTTGTTGTGGATAAGCCAGCGCGTACCAAGGTTGCAGACTACATTGAAACAGCAATCGAGGACAGCAAAAAAGAAGGCGAAGAGGAGACGACGCCGAAGGAGGCCACCCCGAGTGCTACTAACCAAGTATATGAAATCTCGTCCTCCATTAAAGGTTGTACTGACTGAGTTATCAGACAACCGAACAAACGAATCAGGACCAGCAGGAGTTCTATTCCGACCAACAACCAGGCCTCAACATAGACATGTCGCAGATGGTCGTCGACAGCATCCCTCAACTCCAAGCGCAAATCTCGCAAATCTCCCTGATGCTGCAGAATCCATCACTCCCAAACCAAGTTCGGCAAGCAACCGAGATGCAGCACCAACAGCTCCAGATACAGCTCCAGCAAGCGCAAACCATCGCCACTGCGTTGGCCGCGGCCTCAAGCTTCCAGCAACAGCAACAGGCGCATGGCGGGGGCATGGGATATGGGATGCAGAGTTACCAGCAGGGTTCGTGGACTAATCAATTTTCAAACCAACAGCCTGCAGGGCAAGATTCGGCGTACCAGCGGTTACCCCTCAACAACCGGCGCAGAAATATCAAACGAGAGCGCCCGTCTGATTTCCTGGAAATCGGTGGGGAGAGCGACAGCAAGATTCCGCGATATTGGGAGTAGAGTTCTTTTCTATACAAAACCTATTCGAGCAATATGAACTGCTTAGGTTGCATCATCATCTCACCATTCCCAGGCATGAGAAAGCCTTTCATACACACTTAACTATATACACACTCCAGAACCACAATGTCATACACCAGACGCAATAAATCACTGCATTGTTCGAAGTCATCATTTCAACGAGAGCGATATAGGGACAATACATGAAATGGTACGCAACAGACTACGTTTAAGGGGACGCTCTAGGCATATTTGGCAAAGTCCCTCCGCCCCCTACTCTTTTCAAGAGTATCTGCTGGTATGTTTCCCATGAAGCAATCAACTAAAAGAGTCATTAAGACCATGACGATTCAAAAGGCGCAGAGTGCGTACCTCCTTCTGCTTAGATATCATACCCTCCAAGAACGCGTGCAACGAATCTTTGAAATCTTCGATGCGTTCCTGCTCAAAGCGCGCGACCTCAGATTTAATTAGCTTTGAGACTTGATCGAATTCATGCTTGGCGTCCAATGCGCGTCTCTCAGCCTAGAATGACATGCCTGTTAGTATCGACACCACTGATTTCATAAACATATACTCGCCTCCGCAATTTGACTGAGGGAGTACCCCAAACGCTCTGTGGGTATTCGACCCTGGGCCCGATTTTTCTCATGCGTCTGCTTCGTACGCAGTAGATCGCTATCGGCAGATTTCCATGCATGGTAAGTGCGAATGCGGGAGCTGAAGGCAAGCTACAGGGAACAACAATTAATCCGAGTATAGCACGTCGAGACACAAGATACATACTCGAACAGAGTTGATAAGCCTCGCGTACTCATCGACTGTAAGGTGCACATTTTTAGATTCGGATGAAACATGACAGAACGAGGGGAAGACTTACCAGTGCCCATCAAGGTCACCATATCCTGTTCTGACTGCGAGGCCTGGAGATCTTGTGCTTTCCTCTCCACTTCCCCCAGGCCCGCTAGAGAATGCGAGAGCTGCTTGCCCACATCGGATGCAGATAGGTCGCTTACTGTCTGTGCGAACTCCCCAGTTGCAATTGCAAGTTCTACAGGGCAGATATCATATCAGTTGGTTTACATAGGCCGAGGCGATGCAAGAAGAGGTACCAGAGCGCTGCCGAGAGACGGCTTCAATAGCCTTCACCAAACCACGGAGTTGCGACTCGAGGCTATCGAGGTAGGCTTTCTGCCTGTCAAACCACTGTTGCCCGTGTGAGCGTGAAATCAAACATCGACAGATGTGATCCTTACCTCGTCCGTTTCATGGAACCGAGGCCCAGCTATGGTCTGGCCAATTGAGGCCAAAACCCCACCCCGCTCATGAGAAATTTCTGCTTTCCGGTGCTTGATCTATATAAGACACCATCGTTAAGATAGAGTTGCGATAAGTATGAAAGAGCAACACTGACATCAAGTGCAAAGGTATCGCTCTCCAAGAACAGCCTGAGGTCTGCGTCCTTACCTAGCACAGGGTGGTTCGCAATCTTTTGGATGCATTTCTCCAGCGCAAACCTGCGCTGTCGTACGAACTGGTCATCAAACCGACCGAAGGGGTTCTTCTCCGGGACCGGCGGGACCACAACGCCAGGGTTGTTGACCGAGAGGGTTTCATAAAGCCAGAGGAAATCCGAGTATCGTCGCAGAACGGAAAACGCGGACTTCTGGAACAAAGGAGATGTTGTCTGTAGTTGCCAAAGTGTGAAGACAGTGCAGAGAACGAGAAGCGGGGTAGCTCACTCGTGTATGGACAGTGTACATGGTGTAGCCGCGTATAGGGTCGCCGACCTTCTGTGGGTCGTCAACACTAATCACAAAGACAGGCCGTAGTCCGGAATCGTTACGTCTGAGAGGCGGTACGTCGGAAGGCTTGTAGGAACACAGGCACGTTAGCTCATTAAAATCATTGGGGTATACAGGACGAGTCACTGACCAGCTTACTCTCGGTAGACGACTTCAATGTCTGTCCAATCGGCTTGTCGTCGTCGCTGTCATCGTCGGCCTGAGCAGCTCCACCCCACGCACTTTGTTCACTCTGCCATCCGCCTCCAAGCGCATCTGCTCCGATTGTGAGTCCAGCCATGGCCCGATCGATCCTTGCCAGCGGCGCACGCTCCGGAGGAGAGGCGATTTCGTTGGAGGACTTCGAGGTCGACGAAGACGCAGACGGTGTGACGGTGTGCGAGCCAAACCGAGAAATTTCCTTTGCGTGCTGCGTTGGTGGTGAAGGAGTTTCCAGAGATGCCCGTCTATGTGTGGGAGTGGCTGAGCGGGCAGGCTCGATGGACGACAATACAGGAGGCTGTATTTCTTCAGGATCCATTGGTCTGATAGTTGCAATTTCAGAGAACGCAGCCACAGTGCTTTCTTTGAAACCTGGCGACCGGGTTTGGGCTGGCGCGTCGGTGCCGAGGTCGTCTTCTGGGGCCTCCAGCGGTGACTTTGGGGACTCATCGACAGCAATTCCGGGAACAATGATGCTGCTCGAATCAGAAAGGTTTGTCGCCGTCGAATGTGAATCCGTAGTGGGCGTCGTGTTGTGACCGTAATCATCACTAGCGGTATTTGCGAAGGGCGTGGCCCATGGATCCGGAGAATTAGACCGTTTCGCGAAGGGGTCAGCAAAAGGATTGTCCTCGAGTGCACTTCGCGAGGGTGCAAGCAGGTCGTCGAAGCCGTCCATTGATGAGATTGTTGGAGGCAAGTTGACAAAACGGGATCAGAATTCAAATAGTCCGACACTTCATTGCGCCATGACCTTGTATTTTACTCTACAGCACGATTACATGTAACATTGCAACTTTTGAAAAGCGAAAGCGAAATTTGTCCATGAAATGTCCAAAACTGATCATGTGTTTTTATCAGTATAGCGATATATCGTGCAGATAGTCAAAGAGGTGCAGAGATCGTAGAAATCAAGACATAAGTCTTTCCCCCCATACCAGCCTATGTCGATGGGCACGGTACGCTCCTGAAAGAATGAGCCAGAAGAGATAGATGCAGATGATAAAAGAGAAGGTGAAGAGCATGCGCATGAAGGCTTTCCACCTCCACGAAACAGGACTGGAGTTGGTGAATATTATACACCGCCATCGTTCGTAGAACTCAGTGTTCAGCCATCTGAGTTCCGAAACCAATGTTTGCGCCTTTGGGCAAGAGTAAGCCAAAGGAAAGAAGAAAAAGGAACTTGGTTAACCTTCTCTCGGCCGGAGTCATATACCACACGGACTTCAGCCAGCTGGGATTGTATCGTCGGCAGGGTATCAGCGAGGTCAGACAGCACTTTGAGAGATTCATCCAGTTCGCCATTGATATGCGGCACTTGGGTTTGACATGCACGTTCGGCTCTTCTCGTGTTTCGCTGAAGGGCTTCGAAGATTAAATCGAAAACAAAGAAATTCGTGTATCGTACTGACCTGAAGGCTACTGTAAGATTCTTGTATAAGACTATCGATGGCACGAAAGTTACTGAGACTCTCAGACAGCCGTACCTGAAAGTGACGATCGCTGAGCTTTTAGGCGCAGGACTAACATGGTACAGCTTGAATCACCTCGAGCTCCTTCATCTGGTATTCATACTTCAAAGCCTTCTGAGAAGCCTTGTTCAAAGCCGCCTCGAGTCTACTGAGATAGAAATCAGCTTGGCAAAGAAAGACCGGGGTATTCTTTGACAAACCCAGTAGAGACATATGCTGGACAGTCTCTGCGCCATGCTTGTATTGGCTGGCTCTCCCAGTTCTGTGATGAACTGCTGGAGGCCATTCTTCAGACAGTAGCTGGAACTTGAAGGTGGAGTTGGCAAAGGAAGAAGAATTCAAGAAAAGGTCGACGAACTGTTTACATAAAGAACTTGAATGAAGCGAGCCTCGTGTACTGAAATAGTATCATTCTGATCGAACTCGGGTGTGGCTGTGCTCCTAAATATCATAGGCCTCATCCTCGACAGCCACAGAAAGCTTTAGGACTATAACAAGACTATAGTTAAATGTATGGCTAGGATCACTGCTTCCCATGAATCAAGGCTATCTTGGACTGTCTGTAAGGTACTTACTACTTGACCGATACTCGCTGTCTAACGGGTCGTCGTTGCAGCGAACTAGTATGTGAATCCTCCAGCCATAATTAAGGTGGAGGAGCTCCTCCAACTTGTTGTTTCCGTTAGACCTTGATGGAGGGGAAATGGAGAATGTCAATGACGAGGAAACTAAAGTTATCCATGGGCCGCGGGTCGGCATATCAATAAGTATGCAAGCAGCAATCAGGCATGTTCTGACAAGTTCTGACATCTACACCCAATCTACACCTCTATGGACCTTGGGCTACTCGTTCTGGCGTTGCCGCCAAGTTGCCGCACATCCCAAGTCACGCGATCTTTCTGCGTCCGCATCTATACAGGTTATATGGAGGTTTGTTTTCTCCTCAGATTTTTCTTCAAAATAAATCATAGCGTGCTTACGGCTTGGTTTTGGACAACGTGGACAACGTGCTTCCTACGCCGAATCAGGGTTCCAAATCAACGTAACCGCGTGAGTTCATAAACAAGCTGATGCCCTCTCATGCTTAAGTACATAGTTCAAGCATCTTTCAGAGCCCGGTGAATCTTGCAGTATTCCCAATGGATCCCGAACGGATTCATTCTGTGAATGACCGCCTTAGCTATCACCCGCGGCGCTTTCCCCGAAATCTCCTCTCGTCCTATCTCTGGGGCATGTAACCTTTTGGAGCGACATGCATCATTCCCTCCATGATAAGAAGGAATTCGGTCCCGAATGGGCAGTCCACATGCCGGATTGTCGGATTACCGGATAAAATTCCTTATTACTCGATCTTGCTACTGCGCCGTCTTCCTATCGTACGACCATACGGTGGCTCGAGCTGACCCATCCTCACTCTTCGTTCAACGCCATTGTGATCGTTGTGTGGCTCACACTCATGACATTCGGCCATGTGTCGACATGAACCTATCGACTTCGCCCCACGCAGTCACGTCTGCTGAGACTATGGGCTGTATACAGTCCAATGTAGCGTCCGTGTCATCCCCCCCATTTCTCCATTCGACCTGGATATGTACGGCCGATGTGCACTAATACCAGCTTGAACTTTCCAACCTCAGCATTTCGGACACTGATTATCTTCTGTGAACCTCGTTGCTCGCACTTTTTTGAATGTCGAGTGACCCGACACCACCTGCATCCACATCGTCACCTGGCTTAGTCTCTGAACTCGACGCGCATGGGGTACGAGTCTGTATTTCTTGGCGTGCAGTATAAAAACCGGGCTTGGTATCTCCGAATATCCAAGGCTTCAGCTCTTGCGACGTCTTGATCCAGCTCATTAGCGAACCCCTGCACAATGGTCTTGTTCACTTCCTGGATGGCGATCATAGCGTCGGCCTTGGTCTACACCAAAGGCGTAACTTCCGTGGCAATCAACGGGACCAGGTTTGCCGGACTTAGCGACGAGGCTCGAGAGATCGTGGCCCGTGCGACTCCTGCTGCGCCCCACTGGGTCGTCTACCACGACGCGTGGGATGGAACCACTGGGCCACCTGCCGTCTCCAACCTCAAGGTATCTATCAGTATCTCCTAATCGCCTTGAAGCTCATATCAATGTCTTCAAGGGATACAACGTCTAGCGAGTGACCTGTCATCTTGTTTCTCGTCCTCGTTTTAACACATGTCTCTCCCAGCACCCTTTCTTTCCTACTTCTAGCAGGCGCATGGGATCAGGTAAATACGTAATTTTTCTGGTACTTTAAATCTGGCCTCACAATGATACCCAGGCCTACACATGGACAACTCTTACAGACGCTCAGAGGGCTACTGTTAAATCTCAGTACGCAGCTGCGGGTATCAAATTGATCGTGTCTGTTTTCGGCTCCACGGATGTTCCGACTACCACTGGCGCTGACCCCATAGCGACTGCGAACAAGTTTGCGGCCTGGGTGAAGCAGTACAACCTTGATGGCATTGACATCGATTACGAGGTTTGAGATTCATGATGACTAAACCCAAGACATAGCGCTCACTCTCCTCCAGGACTTCGGTGCCTTCCAATCTGGCACAGCCGAAGTAAGATTAACCTATGTCAGAGGAAAAACGTTACTTTAATTGTGTCCTTGCTAGGCATGGCTTGCGTCTTTCACGAGACAACTGCGCTCTCAGCTGCCACAAGGAACCTACATCATCTCTCACGCTCGTGAGTGACATGCCCAGATTAACATTGCAAATTCTTACGGAAAACGGTGTCGCAGCTGTTGCGCCGTGGTAGTGATACTTCATATTTTTACTGGAATTCCTCGGCTTACCTGATTCGAAGGTTTACTCCCAACAGATGGCCTGGCGGCGGATATCTCAATGTCCATTCCTCGGTCGGCAGTATGATTGACTGGTACAACATCCAGTTTTACAACCGTATGTACACAGAATACCTGTTATTACATTTACCTGAGATACTTTCTATCAGAGGGCGCCTCGGAGTATACGACTTGTACTGGCCTTCTCACTGCATCTTCAAGCGCCTGGCCCCGATCTTCCGTCTTCGAAATCGCAGCCAGCGGCGTTCCCCTTTCTAAGATCGTAATAGGCAAACCGGCAACCACTAGTGATGCAAGCAACGGCTTCATGTCTACATCGACACTCGCCACTTGCTTGCAACAAGCCAAAAACCAGGGATGGAGTGAGTTTAGATGCAACTGCTTGACTTGTGCGGTTTTGCTAACTACATCATCTTATCTAGACGGCGGAGCTATGGTTTGGCAGGTAATGCCCTATTCTTCGGAACATGTCTGCGGTGTGTTGCTCACTATATACCGTGCCAGTATCCGCACGCAGGAGTGGCTTGGATCCAAAGTGTTCGCTCACTGTCTTGGCCGGTGTGAAGAGTATCCTCCGAACTCCCCTTTCTTATTTAATATGTTCATTTACTATGTTCTTGGGTTGCACTGTACTATTATGAGCCGGGCTTGTTCAAACTTCAAATACAATTGGTATAATGCAGTTCGGATGATGGGCGGCCCTCTACCTTGCATGTGTGACCTTTTGGCATTTAGAAACAAGTTTATTCCACAATAGCCTAGGGAGGTTACTTAGAAGGAATCAACTTGAACTTGTGAACATAGGATACCAACTTGTGTAAATCGACCGGAACGTCTGCCCGAAACAAACTCGGCCTGCAAACCATTTGTGAAATGCGTCTAGTCTCATACCAGGAGCGTCCACGCGTGGACGGTGTGAGGTGCTTATGTGAGCCTATAAAATATCTAAAACATGTACAATTATTGTAGTTGTTTCCAACAACGGTACTAGGCACGACCTAGAATAGTCGAACGATGCCTGCGACGCTCATCGTGCTTGAAGTCCGGTCCCCGTGGTTGGCCTAAGCCGTCGGACAGTGTTAATCCTCGTCAGTTCACGCTGCTTCCGCGAACGTGACTCGAAGTTCCTCCAAGCTATCCATAAGGAGATGGCGAGGAAAGGACTCCCCGACGGCTTGACCACCGCGTTTTGAGAATGAGTGTGCACGGACAGAGAAGCACCACCAACGGACCACGGTGGCGAAGACCCAGTTTCGATGCTCCTCCAACCAGTAAATACATAAGGGTATCGCATGCGTCCTTGGACTGCCGTTGTCCACGATGGATAGGTCCGACCTTGATCCTGGCAATGGCCTAGAGTCCTGGTGCTCGCAAATCCATTTGACGGTATCCTTAGTTCTGGCGCTCTTGTGGTGCGGATGCCCTCGGTCCTGGTGTCCTCGAAATGATAGTGCTCATTGCCTCGTCCATGTTCCATGTCGTGATTTGAAAGGCTCGTGTCAGCAATCCATCGTTGGGTGTCTTCCAGGTGTCTTCTATGCCATGTAGCCATGTGTCGTACAGCAGGATCCAAGCGCCAGCGCATTCCTCCAGATATCGAAGTTGTGAGAATTCCAGATACATCGTACAGCATCCAATAATGGATACACAAGTCGTAACAGAGACAAAAATTGGAGGTCGAGGGGAGACACAGATCGGGTAACAACGATGGTGACGAAAGGAGGGATTGGAAGGAAGAAAACCGAACAGCATCTGTTGGACTTCTGAGTTTGAAATGGACTTGACGATCGTCGGGAAATCATCGGCTTGCTGAAGGTTTCGCTAGGATGATGGCACAAGGGTTGAAGTAAGTAGAATAGTAGACATCTTGCCATGAGCGTGATATGACGATATTGTTTTGATCTGATTGCGAAGTCCACGAGATCATACAACATTGGCGGCAATTCCCTGCTGTCAAATGCTTCAGACTCGAAGGCTGTCGGGACACAATGCCATCGGCGTCGAAGCTCATCCGACTTGTGGGCAAGGACAAGAGGACGCCTTATAACGACTTTCATTCTAAGAATCTCGGCAAGAAGACACAGGTCCCATGGGTCGATGTGAGCGACGAGGAGGACAGGCCAAGGAAAACTCCCCTCAAGGTCGTGGCTAATGGTTATCAGCCTCACCAGGATGGCCGACACCCTCGCAAGAATAAAAAGGCACGTCACTCTTCGGGAGCTACAGAGCCATCCAATACTCCTGGACCCAGCAGTTCTGGGAACGGCGCGAGTCTTCAGGAACAGCGGAAACAACTCCCCATTGCAAAAGGTCTGCTGAAGCTCATTCTGGCGATTTTTCTTGGTTCAAACGTAAAATACGCTCAGGACGGGATGCTTTGATACAGGAGATCCACGACAACGATGTCACGGTCCTTCTGGGGGAGACAGGTTCCGGAAAAACTACTCGTAACTCGACATTCGCGCTTCTACTCGTACTGTACTGACCTCTATGCTGCAGAGGTGCCACAATATATTCTCGAATCTGGCCTTGCGGGTAAAGGCATAATTGCAGTCACTCAGCCGCGTAAAGTGGCCGCGACATCTCTTGCAGGACGCGTAGCCGCAGAGAAAAATGCAACTGTCGGAAAATTGGTCGGATACTCAGTGCGATTCGATGAACGCTCCAGCATGGAGACTCGCATCAAGTACATGACGGATGGCATGATCGTCCGTGAGCTCTTGTCAGATCCCCTGTTAAGCCAGTACAGTGTTGTCATCGTAGATGAGGCACACGAGCGGACACTCAGGACGGATTTGCTCATTGCAAACCTCAAAAAGATCCAGAAGGAGAGGAATGGGTTGGGAAAAGCGAGTGGCAAAGGGAAAGGGAACGCGAACAAGCTGAATCCACTCAAGATCGTGATCATGAGCGCCACCTTGGATGCGGAGAAGTTCAGCAAATTCTTCTACAAGTGCGTCTCGTCTTTTCCCCCATTATTTTCAACGTATTCATAGAATATTAGCGCAAAGATCTTATACGTCAAAGGGAGACAACATCCCGTCAAGATATACTACTCATCGGAAGGCCAAACGGATTATGTAGATTCTGCTATGCGGACATTTTTCCAAATACACACAGACCAGCCTCCAGGAGATGTTCTTATATTTCTACCAGGTTCGTAACCGTCTCTTTCTTTCTCCGATTCGCTTCTCGAGCCCTAACAGATCGAATCAGGCCAGGAGGATATCGAAAGTTTAGAAAAATCGATTAAGCTCTTCGCCAATCAGCTTCCTAAAAATGAGATGGAGGTGCTTGATTTTTTCCATTTCGCGGTACTTTTCTAACCGTTTGATAACGAACTTTTAGGTTCTCACCTGCCCAATGTACGCCGCCCAAGCTCCAGGCCAGAACGCCAAGGTCTTCACAACGACCCCACCCAATACGAGAAAATGTATATTATCGACTAATATCGCAGAGACTTCCATTACGATACCCGGAGTGAAGTATGTAATCGATACAGGAATGTGTAAAGAAAAGCGATACCTAGCTAGAGATACGGGTGGAGGTAAGCCAAATCTCTTTTTGAATCCCATGGTGGTTAATAATAGCTACAGGCTTCGATACGCTCTTGACGAGGGCTATCACAAAATCATCTGCGATGCAGCGCGCAGGTCGTGCTGGGCGCGAGGTAATTTCCAATCTCTACTGTGTGCGTACCCACTGTATCCACTGACAATGCCATCCAGGGGATGGGCGTGTGCTTCAGGCTGTACACAGAAGATGCTTTCAATAAAATGGAATTAGCTCCAGAACCGGAGATCATGCGTTGTAGTCTGACATCCAGCATCCTACAACTGAAATGCCTTAACCAAGACCTCGAGGAGCTCGATCTCATGGATATGCCAGATGTCGAATCCAGTAAGCCTGTTCTACCTCTGACGCCGAACGCCGAAACACAATATTAATGCCCCATACAGTCGCCTCTGCGCTTAAAACATTATGGCTGCTTGACGCAATCAACCCTAATAAGGAGCTGACGCCGCTTGGTCGCCAGATGGCCTTCTTTCCTCTTGAACCAACGCATGCGCGCTCCGTCATCGCATCAAAAGAAAACGGCTGCACGCTTGAGGTGCTGGACATCATCTCCGTCCTTTCCGCCTCCTCGAAGCTTTTTGTTGACATCACCGAGCACCGCGAGACCGCGGCTGAAGCAAGACGAATGTTCCGGCATCCCACAGGTGACCATCTCACCGTTCTCAATGCCGTGCGTGCCTATGAGGAGATCGCGGCGGGGGGTGGGGTCAAGGCTGCACGACGGGAGTGGTGTCGAAAACACTTCCTTAACGAGCGTACATTGCTTGAGGCCGCAGATATTAGGAATCAACTGAGGCAGACGTGCATGCGGCTTGGCATTGACTGGAAGGTCTCATGCGGAGACAAGGAGGAGCCTGTGGTACGGAGTTTAGCATATGGGCTCGCGCAGAATTCGGCATTCCTGCAACCTGATGGGTCGTATAAACAGACTATGGGGCACTCGGTGAGTGCTCGTTTTGAGAGGCTTTTCTTACATCGTACTCATCAATTCGTTTAGGTTGTAAAGATCCATCCTAGCTCGGTACTATGCGAGAAGAAGGTGCCGGCTATTGTTTATGACGAACTTGTGTGTGAAGATTCTGCTTCTCTTCTGTTTTAGAAGCTCACCGATATTTCAGATTTTCACCAACCAGATATTCGCCCGTGGAGTCTCATCTGTCCCGAAGATTGTTTTTGCAAGTATTGGCGCTCTTAATCGCAGGATAGCATGACTTTTGCTCTCGGTTTCTGAACACCTCTTACACACAGACGGCTATTATTTGACTGTCGGCTGTATAGACACAACTCGCTTCTCGCTTCAACGAAGAACGACTTGTTATAAAACCACCTGCCCTTTCCCACATCAGTGCTCCATTTCACTTACATTCAAAAAGGAAGGACAATCGATAGAGGTTCGGCTTCTTCAATAGGGCTAGGCAAGGGGTCGGTAATATGTGATATTCCTGTACTGCCTTACTTCAAGCCTAACATATGGAGGAAAAGATAATATCCTATGAACAGAGATAAGCAAAACGAAGCAGTGTCAGTAGATCGGGGACATGAGAAAAGGATGGAGACCTCTGGAGACCTCATACAGAGCCTGGAGGAGGTACCGTGGTCAAAGTGCTGCAGGCCCATGTGCTCCCATATTCCGAGTATGTCACAGGGTGCATCATGCCGCTAGTGTCATGATGGACATTTGACGATCCCGTGGCGCTCTTTTCCTCCGTAAAAGTCGAGCTCCGCGGCTTGACGCGGCGGCGCAGTATTTTCTTTCCTCGTGCAGTCCCGCCCTAGGTTTTGAGCCCCGGGAAGAGAAGAGTGCTGCGGTATAGATTGCCGCGCTTCTTGTTGAAAACTTTCCCAGCGCTCAAGTGGAGCTATGGAATGAAATGACAGAAAAATCGGCATAGGAGCACACGAAGCGTTTGCCAAATGGTGTCCTTATGTAATTATTGGACCATATTCGATATGTGACCAATATGTGACGTGATAACTGTGATCCGACCAAAAAACACATTACAAACAGATAAGCTCTATCCAAACCGCGGGGCTTGGGAGAGGGGTTGGGGATGTCATCTAAATGGGCCTTCTCATCAGCTCTTACGACTAAATTTGTTAGGGCGGAAACTGGGCATTGGGCAACGAGTGCATGCTTGAGTTGCCTGTGCGGGATATGAATAGATTATCGTTACTACTACTATTATTATTAATATTGTTAATTATCCATGTGACATGATCACGGCTATGAGAAATTTGAGTATTTCCATATTTCTTTGACCTATGTGAGCAATTGCCAATTACTACAGAACTTGGACAACATCCGCGATCATTTTACCTCTACATAGCACTGCTGCTAGTAGACTTCCGCTCTTGGTACACTATTGTCACTCTGTACTGGGATGGCTATCCTATGTTGGATGGTGGACACAAGACAGAAGCTGGCCCCCAAACATCCCTCCATCTGGCATGGCTGGGATCTCTCTTTTCTGAGTCGGGAATTCTCTGCATACTATCGACGTTATTTTTAGCATCGCGGACCGAATCCCTTTCCCCGTCGACGTCACGAACCAACCCACTCCCTGCCAGTCCCTGCCTCAACTCAAATTGCTTCCTTATCATGCGGACCATGGAGGGCTCTCTTTTTTTTCTTTGTTTTTTTTTTTCTTTTCATTCCTTTCATAGCCGTGGCCTTTTGCTTTACCCGACCTTGGAAGGAGTATTTGCGCCACGCGCCGTCCTTTTTGCCCTGGCTCATGGCACAGTATAAATCTGAAGATACCAGCGCCAAGCATCCCTCGTTCTCTCTCGAACTTTTTCTGCGACCTCTTTTTATCTCCTCGTCATCTTCTCCTCATCAGTATGGTCCATCTTCGTCTGAGCCACGTCTTTACTGCCATCGCTGGATTTTCCAGCCTCTGCGGAGTCTTCTCAGCCCCTCTGGAAGCTCCTCTCGATCTTGCTTCCCGCGATGTCCCGGGAGCCCCGCATTTCGTTATCTATGGCGACAAGTATGTCCCTGGCCAGACTGGGCCACCACCTGTCGACCAGATCAAGGTAAGCTGGAGTGCCTTATCAGCTCAATCTTTAAGATTTAATTTTCCTTCAAGGGATGGAATGTCTTGCAAGTTTTTCTTTTATTACGGTGATTTGCTATTGGCCTCATATATCAGCAGCGCTCTCTCTTTCCTCATGACCATCGGCCCTGTAGATAAAGTACGTGATTTTCCATGTGATCGTAAGTTATTTTCTAACTGACAATCACTCGTGTAGGCTCTGGAATGGACCCAGCTCACTGCTGCGCAGCGCTCTTCCATTAAACAGCAGTACCAAACGGCTGGAATCAAGCTCATCGTCTCTGCGTTCGGTTCAACCGATACACCTACAACGAATGGCGTTGATCCAGTCGGCGCTGCTAATACTATGGCTGCTTGGGTCAAGCAATACAGCTTGGACGGTATTGATGTAGATTATGAGGTTAGTGTCTATTCTATCTCAGGTTCATACTTGTTCAAACCTTTTGACTACAAAGGATTTCCAAGCAATGAACGCTGGGGACGGGAAAGCTGAGGTATGTCTCGGCTCTTGACATATGTTCCTAGTGCGTCTCGTTTATATCTCGTAAAGGCATGGCTCGCGTCCTTTACACAGGAACTTCGTAACCAGCTTCCACAGGGACAGTATATCGTCACCCATGCCCGCGAGTTTATTAACATGCTTTAATCAAGACCATTGTCTGACGAAATTAATTATAGCTGTGGCCCCTTGGTAATCGTGCCATTCCCCTTCTCTTCGGTTCCCCCTTTGCTCATATGTATTCAGGTTCTCACCCCAGAGATGGGGCGGTGGTGGCTACTTGAAAGTTCACCAGACTGTTGGGAACCTCATTGATTGGTATAACATCCAGGTAAGCACCTTCGCTGAAGCCACAAATCAGCTCTGCTCTAACGTAATTCCTCCAGTTCTATAACCGTGCGCATTTGGTGTCCTTTTCAAAGCTGCTCCATATCCTGACATATTTCCATCAGAGGGCGCCAGCGAATACAGCACATGCTACGGACTACTGAACAAATCGTCCAGCACTTGGCCTTCAACGTCTCTCTTCGAAATCAAGGCCAGTGGCGTAGACCAGTCGAAGCTTGTCATCGGAAAGCCGGAAACATCAGCTGATGCGAACAACGGCTTCATGACGCCTGATACGCTCGCACAATGCGTCCAGCAAGCGAAGAATCAAGGATGGAGTAAGTACGCTCCGTCTAACACAATGATCATGACTGACTTCAGTGCTCCTGAAGATGCTGGTGTCATGACTTGGCAGGTAAATCTCTCCCACGTTTGCCGTTACTTGTTTCTTATCACACGATTCCGACAGTTTGACACTGGATCAGGTCCTTGGATCCAGACTGTCCGTGCGCAAACATTCCCGTAAACTAATCAGTAATCAGTGTCCTAGGGTCATAGAAGAGTCGTAGATATGAAAGTGTACGTTACTATGTAGGTATGAAGTGGGAGATAGAGAAGAAGCTAGTGCGAAAGCAACATCTAGATCAGTACTGCTTTACGAAATACTTCGAAAAGGAGCAAGTCAGCAACAGTGAAGGGTTCTTGTTCAATCGAGGAGAAGTGAGAAAAACGGAAGGAGGAGAGTTCGTTCATATTCTAAGTGTCAGTGGGCAGAGGCATCATGCACAGGTTAGACCGTTAAAAGGAATAGGTTCTGTTAAGACGAGTCATAAGCTGCTTTTATGTCGAAAATTGAATGAGACTCACTATAGCCGAGGAAGGGGTGTCGTTGTTTTCGTTGTACGCAGTGATATTGCCAACAAAGAAAAGCTTGTTCTAGGGAAGAATTGAAAGTCAGGTGAATGGAAAGTCAAAGGGATCAGACTTGCCTCGCGGGCGTCGTAGGCAATAACGGTGCCAGGCTTGGTCTCGTCCAGGTTGACGTACTGGGCTGTGTGGTGTCGCGAAATCAGATCGCGGGAGTCAAATTTGATAGAGAAACATACCTGTGAGCTCCTTCGACCTGTGATCGATCGACCAAATGGCAGATTCCACCACCACACTGTCGTCAAAAGTAGAATTGACCGGGATTGAACCCGGAAGAGCTACCAGAGATAACCAACATGTCAAAAAGTATATATTGCATTCCAGATCAGACGCGCTTACTCTGCTGGACGTTCGTAAATGCAATGGTGCTATTGCCAAGAACAGTGAGTAACACGCGTAGATCACAGTCTCGACGATTTACTTCTTGCTCGCAAGGTTCAGAGTATTGACCAGGGTGGTCCCAGCGGCTCCAACATAGTATGGTTCTATAAACAAAGGGTTCTGACAGAGCGTATAAAGATCGATTTCAGCGCTGGGGATAACACAAGGCTACTGACGGTAACCAGGATGTCGAAGGGACTGTTCCCGGAAGCAGGCGCAGGCACAGTGAAACTGACGTAAAGGTCTTGATCGATGTCGAGCAAGTTAAGGCCACCACTAGGAAATTGATAACGCGGTCAGTGCCTCGTTGCCCAAAACAAAGAACGAAGTTGTACGGACATAGTCCAAGAACTATTCGAATTCCTCACGTTACCCAGAGGAGTGCCGTCCTCCTTGCGAGCCTGAATACGCCCTGAATACCTAATGAGGCACATTCGAGCAGTCGATAAGCTTGGAGTTCTAAGAGAAGCCTACAAGACAGGTGGCAGGGGAGACGATGTTGTGCGCTTCGCACCTGAAATACGAGGGTGAGCATCTTGGATGGATGTGTCACTGCATACATACCCCAAGCTGGAGTTGCCTGCGTAGTAGCTTCTCTCCTACCCGGCACGTTGCGACCAAACTTCGGAGCCAAGGGTGGAAGCCCTCGGGCCATGCGCTTCGCATTGGTTTCCTGGGGAGGTCCACAGACTGTAGGGGAAGCAAAAGCGGCGAGGAGGGCAAGAATCACGGAGGTCTTGGTGAATAACATCGAGGGGCAAGAAGTCAAAAAATCACCTCTGGGTGGAGATAAAAGACCAAAGAACAACAGCCGTAATAGATTGGCCATTTTTTGAATACAGCGCGGCATGGGCTTTCCGTGCGCGCGGCCATCTCACACGTTGTAGGGGTGAGGCCAGTGAGGATTCGATACGATAGATCTAAAATTAGCACAGTTAGATCATATCAGTTGTGCTTGGCATAAGTAGATTGATGTTCTGGGCGGGTTGGATTAATCGATGCGTGAAGGTGGCTTTGGAGCGGCGCTCTTCGAGTGTGTTCGTACACAAGTTACGAACTACACCTATCGGACTACCCACTGTGTTCCCTCTTAGGATTCTGTATGGTCAGCCCCCAATACTCACTCGTTTGCAGGAACAGGAACAACCGCCGAATCGGATAAGTACCTGCAGGTTTGTGAAATTAGCGTAAGGGCAGTGATGAACTTGATGCCGGTTTGAAAGGATGCCTGGAATCTAAACAAATGCCACGAAGTGAGACCTGGTAGTGACATCTGCTCCAGCGCCGCCTCCAATTTATGTAAGTGAAGAAAGTTTCGTAAGGAGGGGAGCGAATACTGGCACAACACAGGCATCGAAACGAACCACTTACTTAGTAAACTTAGTACCTCTACTACAGCCGTATTCATAACGATAGACCCCTCGAACTTTTCCACCGATAGCTGTTTGGTTGATGAGAAGCTGTCGCCGAGATCACGGTGCCACTCAGGATGCTTCCTTCATGCTTCTTGCTTCTCACTGCAGCTCGCCGCCCTCTATGTCCTCCCGGCATCTCAGTGGCTTGATGCGATCAGGTCAAACAACTGTGCGTGAAAGTGCACGAGGGGTCTATCGCGGCTGTAACAAGCACGTCCAAACAGCGCGATGGACGAATTTGGCTTTTCTGACCGTTGGTTGACGCGTCACGCGAGTAGTACCTCTCTATCAACCTCCCTGTTCTAGCCTTGACTTTTGGGTGAACGCCAAAATGACGCCTGATTACGTACCCGGAATACTATTATGCAGAATGAGAATACTATGGACAGCAGAGCTATTCATGGGAGATGAAGGAAAGTTGCGGTTGTCAAGCTAGAAGTACAGATGGTAATGCAGAGTCACGGTAGACAGCGTCAATGGGAATGAAAATATGTAGCGAAATAAAATAAATGCAGTATCCTAAGTGTTCAAAGGATGTATGTAAGGGACAGTGGTGTAAATGCAAGGCACTGAGGTGAGGAAAGAAGGGGAGAGGCCCTCACTGTAGAGTGCAGCCTGGGGACTTTTCACGTTTCTTGGGTCGCCATGATTCCATCGGCAGGGAGCCTGGAATGTGACCGCTGTTGCTGGTTATATCGTGGTCTGTAGCCGCTTCCGACCTAGCGGTCATCCTTGACGACATAACCGTCTCAGAATTTTCTGAGAGGCCGCCAGCGGATTTGCGGGTAGCTACGGAGCTGACCACAGACCGCTTGTCATGGCGGCTAGAGAAACTCTCAGCAGCAGTGGCGGCGCTTCGCACGCTATTCAGATCCGTGCTGTTGCTAGTGAGCGAATGAGGACGATCTTTGGCGGGCTTGGTCGTGACATGTGCCTTTTTACGAAGCACCTTATCTTCCCTAGGCTTAGACGTGGACTGTGTTGAAGAAGATGCGACGGGTGGATTGGGTTCGGGTGATAGATTAGAGCGTGATCGTTTGAAGGCACCCATGAACTTGTAGGCGGTAGGGGGGCTAACAGGGTGCGGTGGTATAAGTGTCTGGGGTGACGGGGTGGGCATGTCGATGCTCGTTCTTGGGGAATGAGCAACGTAAGGAACATCTGAGGCAGGACTTGTGGCAGATCCACGGAGACCTTCGGCAGGATTTGAATATATGCTGGCGGGGTTTCCTTTCTCAGCGTACTTGGCGTACAACAAAAGTTGAGCGCGGAGGTCGCAGGTTGGTGGAGCGTTGACCGCGCACTTGGAATGTGCGATGAGACTGCATTGTGCACACAACACAGCACTCTTCTTGACATTCAGGAGACACACACGGCAGACCATGGCTGATTATCATCATCAGTCATCACAAAAAATATACATATTCAAGAAACAACCAACGTTTGCTGAACGTCGTTTTTACAAACGAGTGTTCTCGTGGAGAAATATCGTTGTCAGCCAGAGGACGAATAGGCACCTCTGAGGTGCGACGCCCCAACGGCGATGTGTTGTCCCTTTCGTCAATATGTGCAGATGTCGCGGCCGTTGGGGGTTCAGGCATTTCGATTTGTTGGAAATATCGCGCAAATTCAGACTTCTGCAGATCAGCGCTGACACGCCGCAGGAAAGGGATGCTGTCCTGTGGGCGCAGTTCCTAGGCACAGTTGAAAGGTTACTCCGATGGGGAGACTGAGATGGTGCACACGAAGTACATACCTTGTGGATACCCCAATTTTGTTTTAGCCAAGGGTGCTCGAAAAGCATCTCCGCACTTGGCCGCTTCTTGGGGTCTTTATGAAAGCATTGCGTGAGGAAGTCTTGCAAGAATGGAGAACACGAATCCGGAAGAGGTGGCATGTCCTCATCGACGATGCGGAACATGACTAAAAAGCGGTTTGAACTTCTGTTTTTGTTAACTTAAAAATGAAAGAGAACTCACCCGACATGCTGTTGGCGATCTCGGCATAGGGGGGACGGCCTGTCAGTAGCTCGATGACAGTGCATGCCAATGACCAGATGTCCGATTTGGTCGAAGCGCCTTTGAGTTCGATAACCTCAGGGGCCATCCAATTAGGGGTTCCCGCCACGTCTTTTTCACGTTCCACTGCACGCAGATTGAGTGATACACCGAAATCAGAGAGCTTCACATTCCCGTTCTTAGTTGTGAGAATGTTAGCTGCCTTGAGATCACAATGGACGACATCGCTTTGGTGTAAGTAATGTAAGCCCTCGAGGATCTTGACAACATAGCCCGCGACGAGGCGTTCATTCAGCTTTCCAAAAGCCTTAAGGGTTTGGCCGAGGGATCCATTCTCAGCATATCTGTAACACAGTTCATGAGTGACAGGATCAGATGGCGAACATGGCAAAACCCACTCAAGGACAATGCTGAGAGTGTCAGTATCCCTGGCCATGCCTTCGTATTTAACGATGCTGGGGTGAGATAGCCTCTTCACGAGGTCGACCTCCCTCATCAAGGTTGTAACCTCTTCTTCCTTTAAGCCCTCGAGCCGAATGCGTTTCACAGCCACCATCTGACCCGTGTTGAGGTTAAGTGCCCTGTACACAGATCCAAACTGACCGCGGCCAATGCAGTTGCCCAATTGCTAATATCACGATCATGCATCAGTATAATAAGGTAATAAGATATAGAAAACTTACAAAGTGCGTGGGAGGCTTCCCTTCTTCTCGCAAGATAAGAGTCTTACGAACTGCACTGCCGTCCAAGGAATCTCGATCGCGCGACAGGAGGTCACTCGCACTCGCACTGGCTGCTCCCAGATTCACCATGCTCTCATACCTAGATCGCATTGGGTTGGCTCCAAGCTCATCATGGGAGTTGGGACGGGGGCGATGTCGAGCACTAGAGTCATTGATGTCGCTCTGGAAACGCCCCCGATGTATGCGTGGCCTCTCATCAAGGCTCGAGGGGCCACTGACAGGGGACGGGGTACCACCATATTCTCCAGCTGTCCGAGGAAATGGCACACGAGAGTCGCTATCAGAATCATGCAACTCTTCGTTTGGTGGCGCGAGATAGACACCATTCCTCTGAGGCCCTCCTGGTTTGCTGCTGTGCCGGCGGAGCATTATCCTCCCGCTTGGGCCGGAGGTAAGACCATCTGGGCTGCTATCGCGACCCAGCATCGATTCCTTGGGCATAAGAATCGGAGCATCGACACTCTGCCTAGCCCGGTGGGTGGGCCGCCTTGGGAACTGGGGTATCGCTTCGAGGCTGTCGCTCCGTCGCGTCGCGCCAACAATGGCAAGCTTTCGGGGAGGCGAAATGGAGACCGGGGTAGAGCTCTTTTGGGCGTCTTCTTCATCAGGACTCGGCGATTTGGGGGAGATAGCGCGAGTCGGGCTGTGGGCCTGGAAAGCATCCATGAAATCATCGGGCCACTTGCCTTTGCGAAGGTGAAGCGCGGGTGCCTTTTCGGGTTTGGGCACTGCCTTGGTTTGCCCGGTGGCTTTAACTCTTCCTCTGTCTTTGCTCGAGCTTGATGCACTTTCATCCCCTTCTTCAACCACCCTCGACAGGTCCACGAGAGGGGCCTCACTCAACTTGCGATCCCGATGGTGCTTCATCCCACTATCCACACTCTTCTTGCGTGCCAGCTCGTCCGCAATGGCGCTCCCTTCGGTACGGGTCATGGATGGCGCCTCAGACGTTGCATCGGTCGTGATAGTCCGTATTGTTCCAAACTTGTTGTTCCCGCTATAATGCCCGAAGTCCAGGATGCTCGAAATGTCTGTCGTGGCAGTAGTCTCAGTCATGATCGACTGCCGAGCATTGTACGACTCCCTAATGGAGACATCCTCCACCCGCATCGAGTCAGAGACCAAGGGTCGAGGCGGCGACGCAGCGGTCTTTGCCCAGGTTGCCAACTCGGTATCGTCGTTGCGTTTGGGCCGCGTACGGAGGGGTGACCTTGGCGGCGGTGTCATGATATGGGGCACATGATCCTTCGTCTCGAGAATGTCGACCTTGTTCGTATCGTCCACGCGCTTCGTCGGAGGAGCCCCTTTCAACGTAAGGTCCGGACTATCGGAGCGCACAGTCGGAAGACCACTTGGAGGGCTATACCGTTTCCTGATTGGCGAAGTCGGGGTAGGTGATGTTGACGGTTGAATTAAATTCGGAGTAGATGTAGAAGCGCGGTATGATGGTCCCCCTTGGATGTAAGGCCCAGGTATTGATATGGGGGCGGGTTTCTTCCCTTGACCACTCAAGTATTTCGATTTATGCACCACAGGGGTATCGACGAATTTGACAAGTGCAATGATGGTGTGAGCCACGCGTGCCAGGGACCCGCCGGTAGCTTCAATGAGATCATCGCGCTGGAATAGATCCTCTTCTGGAAGCCCATACGAAGAACAGGCAGCGAGGAACTTCGTGATATTGGACATCTGGAGGACGCCGTCAGCCCGAGCATCAGGCTTCACAATGGAGGCCGATCGAAGTTTGTTCATGAGTCTGCAAGCAGACCAAGTCAGCGAAGGGGACAAAACGGGAATTGTGCAATAATAGATCGGGAGGGGCACGTTAACTCACTGGCAAAGGACATAACCGTCTCTCAAGGCATCTCCGAAAAGGCGCCTTTCCCTCTCTTCTGCATTCGCACTGATTCCGCTTCCACTTGGCAAGTTCAAATTACTCGAGCTTCCCCCTGCAATACCACTCTTCCCCCATATCCGCTCTGCCCGAGCAAGTGCACGGGTCCGCACTTCCACCTCCTCCCAGTCCTTCACTCCGGACTCGGTTCTGTTCATATGTGGTGGAATTTTGACAATCTCCTTACACATCATTGATGTGGCAGTTCGGATGAGCTCTCGGTACTCCGGATTCGGAGGGCCAGATAATGACGTCGTGGAGATGTTGAAATGCCGGTTCTGCGCATATGAGCGCTGGTTCGGAGAGACGGCTCTAGGGCGAGGGGTGGGTGATTCCCCTCCTCTAGCTGGATAATCATGGGACGGGCGGGGATTGTCTAGGGATGGAAGTCGAGCTGATTCTAATGATGGTCTTCTTGCTGTTTCTCCCGATACTCTTCTGGACATCTCGACAGAGGGACGACGCGGACTGTCGATCGAGGGTCGCCGGGGGGTGGGAGAGGGACTTGAAGGCGTAAGGGGCAAATGGGATGCAGAGCTCGAGGCCAAACCACGAGGGGTAACGATTCTCGTGGGGCGAGGGTGAATAGGGCTCGAAGCACGGGGTGATCTTGGGGTGTTTAGGGGGAGATGGCCTGAGCTCGCGGCACCCTTTCGTGACGATATACGCCCAAGCTGATGACTTGGGCTCGACATTGGTGTTGGGGTACTTGGAGGACTAGGGATATCATGTGCTCGCCTGGTAGGCGTTGGCGTCTCCGGCGACTGGTCGCTGCTACCACTACCGTCACTCCTGGCATTGGGGGTCGTGGGCGTGGACGGTAGTGACGGCAAGGCAAGGGGTACAGATTTGGTCGATCTGTGACGTGATACGGGAGTGTGTTTGCCACTAGGATTGATATGTCCAATGCCTTGAGGCTCACGTCGCCCGCCTAGGGGAGTGGGAGAACTGATGTCGCGCTTTGGGGGTTGCAAGCTCTGGCGCCGCGTGCGGTCCCGAGTCGGCGTTGCAAGCGCCTCGCTATTCGAAGAGGAGGACGCAGGGATAGCTGGTCGTGATTTTGGCGAAGGCAAGGCCTGGGAGGAGAGGTGTAGAGACGGTGACGACATGGAACCTTGGCGCATGGAAGGTGTGATGAAACTTGTGAAGCCAGCTGCCCGCACTTTATCGACTGGGTCCTTTGCTAAAGGTAATGGCGGCAATGGAGAAGGGGTTTCGCGACCAGCCCGGCGAAATGTGACTTTCGATTCAAGTCTCCGCAACATTCCAGACCGTTCCTTCTCCTTTCGTGGGGGTTCAACGACAACTACCTTCTCCTTCGTCTTGGCTTTGCTGTTTCTGGCAGTAATGGTAGCAAATTCGTCGGCAGGCGAAGGGGGAACTTTCTTGGACCGAGTCGCGGAGCGGAGGCTCTGTTCAAGGGATGCACGAATTCGGCCAAATGCCCTACTTGACAGCGCTGGCGAAGATGTGGTATTGGAAGTGGAAACATCTGAGAGCTCCGATGGCTGTTGTGAACGAGAGGAGGATGCGTGTGGAGTGTTCGCATTAACAAGTTGTGAAGTGAGGTGAAAAGGATTGGAAGCGGGAACTTTGCTGCTCTGGAGCACCACCACTGTCATGAGTATTCAGCAAGAATGTCGGCAAGTAAAGAATGGATCAGGTATATTTTAGGGAGCGTTCCAGTCGTCTTGGTCGCTGTGCTGGTATATTCGTATGTATGTGTCTGAAGATCAACTGTAAGCATTCAATCATGATTGTAATCGTTGGCTCGTGGCTGCAGGCGGCCAGTTTGACAACAGCGGCCGTCATGGGAAGGGGGGAAAAGACTGACCTCGGCAATGACCACGCTATACTCCAGTTAACTGTAGGTTTGTGGTCTCCTCGCTGTGAAATGCGACCCGGATCGTATGATCTTTTCGATAAGAAAAGTCTCCCAACAAACCAATGCCTGCCTTAGACGCTTAACAGGGCCAACCTCGAGGCGGTACGGCCAACTGACTAAGATGGTCGGTGGGTGCTCTTGGCTGGCTGCGAAGGTCTGAGGGGCGAGACGACGAGTTGAGACGCGTGAAGGACGAGGGGTAAACGACGGCCACCACTGCTTCAGGCTTCAGCTGACTGGTTTGCTTCTCTTTGGAGGGAGCCCGAGGGAAGCCCTGCGACCGAACTCATGGACCCTGAGGCCTGAATCTTAGTATGGCAATTGTTTCCGTCTTTGGTTGATATGTCGGAAAACGAAAGATGATCACACAACCCGTGCTTCAGACTCTTCTGCGAGTTGCTTCGCTTCTCAGCTTATATCTGTACTTTCTGATAACATTGCTATGATGGCCGCCGCGAAGGCAGAGGTACGCACTCGTTGTACACTTCAGAAAATATCTCTATTTCAAACCTATGATGAGGACATGACGTTCGCACAGAGCAACTCGAGAACTCGCATCATATCAAGAAATTACTGAGTATTTGCCAAGTTCCGCGTCGAACAAGCCAAGTATTCAGTTGATCAGGCCATGAGGTCCAACTTGGTCCAACTCCGCAAAGCAGTGATTCTTGCGAGAAGTGACGTCTGCTTCGCGGTCATCTTTGTGCCGTTCTTGCCTGCGACCGCGCCAGATCAATCAAGGTCGACCGATTTAGCCTAAAGGTGTATAGTCCTCAATATAAGGATTGAGGACATGGCGGTGCGCCGGTAGGGTCGCAGCGTGTCGCAGCAAATTTCCCCCCATATATCGCAGCTGACCCCATGCAGCCAAAGAAGGTGATGTCAAATCGGCAAGCAAACCTAATCAGGTGGTATAAATTGTTTTCGTTTGGAAGCGGTGACAATGACATCATGACTTGCGAGGGTGATCACGTGGGGACTGTTGCCCCGCAAGGGCCAACTCGGGCCTGCGTGCGTTTTGGGCTTTCACTGTGTACGAGGCGTTCCTCGGAGACTAGAGTTCAATGAACCAAGCAGTTTTGAGCGATGTGCGACTTAGTGTTACATGACGCAGACATTCACGGACCGAGAGTCTGAGTCGGCGAGACGTCGATCCGGCATAGGCGTTAAATCGGAGGCTTCTACAGGATGGGGTTAGAGACTAAGTAGTACTGTACTGATACGACCAACTCTTCGTGTAACGTGTAACGCAGGGTCCTGAAGCGAAGAGATTTTGGGCATGTAACGCGTAACAAATGGGTCTGAAGAGCGTTACAAATCATATTTCTCCTCTAGTAGTAGATTAGGGCGAAAATCTGCCGGATTCATGAAGAGTTTTCAAAAAATATTTGTTTGGTAACGCAC
>JABCKH010007655.1:0-59839 GCA_018851285.1 Lyophyllum semitale | reverse complement strand
CATCGCCGTGTTCGACGTTGCCTGCTGCGGTTGATCGGGCTTTTCGCGCTCCCCAACTTCGGGTCGTTTCTCGGCTCGGTTCGGGACGCGCATTCGGGTGGGGCATGGGGGTCCGTCACCCGTCACGGCACGTGGTGGGAGCCCGAGCGTCTGTTTGATAGTCGTAAACTTTACTTCCGTTGCTTGTGACCCGTTTGTGACCAGTCGTCGGCCAAGCATGACAAGGCTCATTAGTACCCGCGAACCGCCAAATGGTGTCCTGCCATTGGAACACGGCAACTTACTAGCGGGTGCAGAAAATGCTAGAGTGCTGCACCCACGACTCTTCTTGCATCGTGCGTTTCTTTTTGAGTAGACCCTATCTGGTACAGTCTCTCGAAATATTGACCCGGATTGAACTTTTGATTTCCATCAGCAACCTCAGGGTTACGTCTTGGCACCTATTAACAAGACCAAACCAAAACCTTCATAAACTCCCCAAACTTTCCGCTCATAACAATGCACACCTCTCTTAACAAGGATGGCAGTCACGATAGAGGCTATAAAAGGTTTTTGAACTTTTCTTACCAGGGGAATGTTTGGGTAACTGATAATCACTTTTTACTAGCTATTGGTTTGGCTGGACCGATACTTGCAGCTATAGTGACTATAGTACGCTTGTTCGAACGTATTCGACGCGCAAAATTTGGCTACGATGACGCGTTCGCTGCACTGTCCTTGTTGATCCTCATTGTCTTGGTTGCAGCGCTTTTTGTTCATTTGAGCGACCCGAGTGCGTAGAATGACTTGCTTTTGGCAGTTCTACCTAACGAGTTATAACCAGCGCACCTGTCATATACGACCAGGGTTGGTTTATACTATGTCTTAGCCCAGACCTTCTATGGCGTTATATGGTACGTCTTCATGTGGCTGTCTACATTTGAGCTACCCGCGAACGAAACCGTCCAGGACTGCGAGGCTGTCGATTCTCTTCTCCGTCATTCGAATAACTCCTGATGGGGGGAACTTCAGAAACATCTTGTACGGATTAGGCGGATCATTTGTGCTTCTCTGGGCCATTCTTGCTGCACAAATATTTTGGGTTTGTGAACCTCAACCGCATTGGAAGGTGGGCAGGCAGGAATTATCTGTTAAAGACTAAACTTTCTCATCCCTCGTTTGCCAGGATTTACCTGCTCCTCAATGCTCTCTTGGGAGGAGTGTCGCTATCGCACAGGTCATCAGTAGGTATATTTGATGGGGTTCCCGTTCTAAAGCTGAATTCCCGTTCACCAGGTGATATCCTTGCCGACACCTCTTTGATCGTAGCTCCTCTGAGGCTTCTCTGGAACTTGGGTGTCTCACGATCTGAGCGAAATCGCTTGCTTTTAGTGTTTTCATCCAGTATCGTTACGACCGTGGGGAGTCTCGTTCACGGCGCCTACCTTCTCCGAGTTGGTGGATTAATCGAAATATTTGTTGGCATCTTTGAGGTGCGCCGCTTTTCATTAATGACCGATTCGCTTCGCTGAAGGTCTTTAGATATGTGCTTCTCTCTTCGTGTGCAATCTCGCCGTTGTGGTGGGACTGGTCGCGCGCGCTGTTGAATCCCGCCGTGGAATCGAGAGCTATGGTATGAGCGGAGTTGGAGTCCCATCTGCCATCGAGTTCGCCTCGACCCGCACGGTCGATGATGAACTTAACGTTAAGGTTGTCGATATACACACAGGCCCCTTTGGTGATTCCATATATCCCAAGGACAAGAATGCATTTCACTACCCCGAGCATCCCCACGATAACCACTACGCCGTATGAGTCGAGTCGGTTTGGGGATTGAAAGCCGTCGGGAATGGTTTTATTAACTAATCCGCTCTTTATTACTAACGTACCGCAGGAAGGGCACGCCACCTTCCACTGTGGACCAATTAATATACCTGCTTCGTCAACTGTACCTCGGAACTTGCCATAACGCAAGTTCAACCCCCCATCATTCATGGTGTTCTCTACAAGGAAAGAATACAACAAGGGACGCGGGGGCCTTGGGCAACGCACGGTCACACCCTGCCATGTCGCTGAAGTGTAGTATCTAAAATCCGGCAAATTCACTGTCTTCTACGTTCGTCGCAATTCCTCTCAATTCCTCTCAAAGGAAGCAAGTCCTACTCCGCTCAGAATCCAGATTATGCTATAGCAAACCAGACGTTTTGACTAGCATCACGATTGGCACCGATGTCAGGATGACCAAATACTGGTAGGGGGATCTATGGGAGACTGCGAGCAACTACTAGTAGTACAGGGTCAGTCACGCCTCCACAGCTCCCGTCCCGCAATCGAGACCCACCTTGGAAACCTACCATAATCTATATCTTTTAGATCTTTTGTCACGAAACATTGAGCCTTGCTTGCAGTGTCCTTGAAGGCGAG
This sequence comes from Lyophyllum semitale, assembly GCA_018851285.1. Lineage (NCBI taxonomy): Eukaryota > Fungi > Basidiomycota > Agaricomycetes > Agaricales > Lyophyllaceae > Lyophyllum > Lyophyllum semitale. Next base: position 57,436 of record JABCKH010007655.1, on the reverse strand, counting down.
CAATACACAATGATGGATATACGGTGAGGCACTGTCGGCGAAGACGAAAATGTGGCCCTGTTGTCGCTGGCAACAGAGAACAGAAAGAGCGCTACAAAATCTATCCATTTGTCGGCATGGCCACTCCACGCCGCAGCAATTCTCGCGCTTCTGCGTGTCAATGGCTGGCTATTCCAATATTCAGCGTGACACTCAACTTCTTGGATCATGCCCCTCCCGAGCTGTCGAGTTCCTGTATACATCTCCAACGTCAGAGTACTACTCCAGCACCTTACATACTCTCTCTGGGCATTGGAGCTTGCTGTGACTACATATGTACCTAGTATGTTTATCAGAAATTGCGGGACCGCTGCGCAGTGCGGATGAATATATTATCTTATCTATCTATATCTATCTATCTATAGACGATCTCCGCGATAAACTTAAAACGACGTCATAGATGGATTGTCTCGGATGCGAACCCATTGAGGAAACTGTGATTACAGGAAAATAGAAAGAAACGTTCGTTAATACATGATGATTATTTACGATCTACTACTGCACGCTGAAGCCTAGGCGAAGTTGACGCGGGAGACACTGTTCCAGAAGGTCTTGCCTTGGATGTTGGCAATCTCGAGCTCGAGAGGAGTAGGCTGGCGGGATCCGTCGCTCTTCGAGAAGGTTCCAGCACCCCAGGGGGATCCTATGATTAGGTTCAGTTGAGCATCAGATCGTCCCGATGTCAGTCACAGTACGTACCGCCGTGAACCTCATCCATTCCAGTAAGCTGGCCGAAGGAGTGGGCATAGCCAAGGGGAACGTGGATCATGCCGTGATGAGTGAAGATGGACATGGTGTTGAGAGAGGTGGTCTCTTGTCCTCCACCAGGGCCGGCAGTGGAGACGAAGGTCGCGGCGTACTTGCCGTAAAGGCCGCCGCTTCCCCAAAGTCCACCAGTAGAATCCCAGAACGCCTTCATGGTCTCAGTTAATCAGAGGTCTCCCCGCATGTCATAGTCGAGCCATACCTTCCATTGAGCGGGCATCATGCCGTAACGAGTGGGGATACCGAAGAGGAACGCATCGTATTTGACGAGCTCATCCAGAGTGATGACAGGGTAGTTGGGCTTAGGAGGGGCGTACATCTTGGTCAAGACTTCCTGGGGCAGTGTCTCGGGGACCCTATGAGGTGCATTAGCGGCGATATCATTGATAGAATGCTGAACGGTACGCACTGGAAGATTGTGGCTCTTCCGCCAGCACTCTCGACACCAGCCTTGACGGCCTCAGCCACTATAAGACATCATGAGGACGAGTTCAAGACATGATGAAATGGGCACGAACTCTTGGCGATGTGGCCGTACATGGTGTAGATAACGATAGCGACTTTGGGAGGAGCCATTGTAGTGTCGGTTTTGGTGTTGGTTACTGGAGGGAGGGCTGGCGGTTGAGAAGTGGATGCTGATTTTGGAGCGGATGTCTGGGTTTTTGTAGTGCCTTTGTTTGCCACTTTTTCGGAGAAGTTGTCTTTCTGGCGTCTGTTGGGGAAGCACATGGGCTCAAATTGGCGATGTCGTCCGGAGTAGATGATCGGGCAATATGTTTCTATGGCCCCATATTTATACCTTCTTACACCTTACAAAGGGCGCGTAAACTCTTTCCGCCAGGTGTGCGTGGGATCTCGTGGGACGAAATGTCCGGACATGATAGACAATGTGACAGACCTCCGCCACTAACCAGCCCATGACCACCCTCTTTCACGTCAACTCAGACCCTTGTTGCTCACGAATCATACAGCTTAGCGATCAGATAGGATAAGGCGACAGATTAGCGACGGGTTAGTACACTTAAAGGCTTTTAGAGCCACGGGCGGTCGCTCCAGAAACGGACAGCTTCCGAGCCGAAATTACCGTAACAAGACAATTCTTCATAATTATTACACTTATGCGCTGAGTCATCTAGTATTAGTACATGACAAAGACGCGACGGTAGCGCGTCGCGCGCGTCGTCGCAAGACGCAATTGAACGTGTGACGCGATTTCTAGTAAAGGAGCGATTTAGGACATCGTCAAAACATCCTAGTCAGCGAGACGTGCCCAAAGCTGTTCGCGACCAATACTAATGTACCTATCAGTCTAGGCATCGCGGCTTTCGATCCCGTTGGAGTAGGTGCCGGAACAAGAGATGAAAGAGCAGATAGCGCGGTCGCGGGAGTACAAGAGGTTCAGGGGCGATTGATCGTAGAAACAGAAGGTAGTTCACAATCAGACGCAGCGTCAGAAGCATGCACGTCAATGGAAATTGTCCATTTCAATATAAGACTCACCGAAAAAAATATGTGGCAATCGCGACATGATACCATGCACAGTGGGGTGTTCGAACTCACAAGCTTCAGTGGTGTCGAAACATCGCACCCTAATGGGATTGAGCGGAGGCTGCTCTATTAACGCGGACCGAGAACAGAGCTAATCGAATCGCTCACGAGATAGCCTAGTCTGATCGAGGCCTGCATGAAGAAGAGGCCAACATTAAGTGGGGTAATTAGACGATGGGCGCGATATCGTTCAAGTCGACGGCGAGCTCGCTCAGTGTTTAGGGGTACGTTGACTAACCCAAGCTAAGGAGGGTAGAGTCAGCCGAATTATCAAGCAGACTTTTGAATTCAATATGATCGGGTGATGAGCGCACGCCGCAGACAAATGCGATGCGGGAGATCTTTTCCAGATATAGTATTGATTCTTCCAAAATAGGTACTGCGACTCGCACGACCCACGCAACCTGCACGCAACCACCCTTCATCCAAATCAACGTCTGACGAAATGCTCCACATGACTGCGGGCCCTGTTACCCCTCAAATACCGCTGCGAACATGCAAGGTTCCAATCACTTGGAGGCTGGAGCCTCTTGGAGCTGGCGATCGCGCGCAACTCGAACGTGCCCAAATCATCGAATTGCCAAGTGGCTTTTACCAACGTTAAACTTGTGTTAAACTGCGCATCCTTACAGCGCTGCTTGTTCATGCCTACCCAGCGATCCCAATGTATATGCCACGTCGTGACGAACTCAGGATTTCCTAGTATTTCATACGCGTTTCTTGGGCGTCTCAGATGCTTTCAAGGCGTTCCACAGACGCTTCTGATCCCTCAGGAAGTTCTGTTGACGCCGGTCACCGGTCACTTGTACATCCACGGTCCCGCCATTTAACGAAGTGCTATCTAGTGCCTTCACAGAAGCCTTCGAAAACGTGTACGTAGCCTGCCCTGTCTGACCTATCTCTATCCAGGTCCCGCGCTATCGCCGACCGGTACAAACACACGTTCGTAGCCTAAGCTCCTATGATCAGCAGCTGTGTTGTTGTCTACGGTCTTGAACGTCACCCTGCGGCTGCAAGCAGCTCATTCATACGCACAGCTTAGAGGACGTTTTTGCTCTTCATGTCGCCACCCAATCCCCCGACAATCAAGGCATCCATTTCATGGTATCTTCGGCTCGCATCACCAGCAACTTCAAGGTAAAATCTCTGAGTGGACGACCGCTGCTCGTCACTCCATAAAGAGATCGGAATTCGTTCAATTCTCGTGTGGTCTTTCTCGTTGTCTGCACTGGGTGTGCCCATGTTGCAAGATTGCTGGGCTTGTGTGGCGGTGATATTTGAGCACGGCCAGTAGCTTCTTTTGAGCACTCTGAGGAGGTCAAGAAGGTGCCGATCGCTGCCTCGACCGTCAATGGGTGGATGGGCGACCTCGAGTGAGGCAGAAAATATGTTCGCCGTTCGCGGCGGAGGGCTACTTTCGGCAAACTTTCAGGATTATGAGTATTCGCGTGGTATGCCGTTCGCTCCGGACATGATGACATACATACGACTTTCGTGGTGTGCACACTGCCGACGCGGGACCTTCGGGATGTGGTCGGTGTGGGCGCCCATCGCGAGTGTGGGGATACTGTACTGAACCGACCATCTCTTCAGTAACGCGTAACATCGATTTTTTTCTGAGGGCGGCAATAATTTTCTTTCGATTTATGGCGATTTTGGAGATTTGTCGGCAAAATAAAAATTTCACGTGCCTGAAGAGATGGTCGGTTCAGTACAGTATCAGGATCGATGTTTGTAGCTTACTATGCTTGATCGATAAACCTTCACGGGGACCTGCGGGTGTGACAGGAACGGTGACTGAGGGTAGTTGTACCGTACTAGGGAATTCGAAAGTGGAGGAAGACAACAAATTACAATAGAAGGACTGGTAGGTATATTAAAAATGATGAACGTGTCGTGTTGGGTGGATAACATACCTGATGAGTAGATTCGTCAGGGTTCCATATCGCTGTGGTATAGAAAAATCCATCTTGAGAGGTAAGAACGCTCAAAGCCCTCCAATCTCTACGTTGTCCACATGCTAGGAGGGCTTGGCTCTCAGTAGAGAGAACGTCCAACGGTCTAACGTAGTGCAAGATCAGCACTCAACCAGTCAGTGGATGTGTAACATGTTTTGTTTTTTAATGGCAATTATATCCTCACCAGATAGAGTCCTCACCAACCTCGACGCAATATATCACCGCGACACCACAATCCGAGCCGGGAAAGTGGAAAGTTCCAAATATTTTGCAAGTTCAACGCAGGATTTTCGCCGCCCACAGCTTCCCTCAAGTGACGGGTGACAAGTCCTGGACCCGTCCCTCCCGTCCCACCTATCGGTATAGTCGGCTGAGATAGACATCTGTGCCGAGACGGATGCTAACGGCGCTTGTTTCGGAGGATCATAACAGCAACTTTCAAAATTCATGATCATCGAAGGCACGTGCTGCTTGTGACATTATCACGTGGATAAACACGTTGCATGTTCAGTCACCGTGACAGATCGCGTAACTTTTGAACTTGCACCTTCCCTTGTCTTTCCACTGAGATATTACCACACCGCAAAGCTATCGAAATGGATCTTCCAGCAGAAATTTGGTCGCACGTATTCGATCTAGCAGCAGATGAGGACGTGATATTTCAGTACGGGCTGCCGACCATGATGTCGGAATCTACTTGGTTCAAGAATAGCTTTGGTAGATGGACGCTTCGTCGTCCATCAGAAGCTATGTACCTTGTGCAGGGAAGAAGTTATTCCACAAAGAAGGTGTGTTGCTTTCTTATACGATGTTGATCACTTCTGGAGACCCGACCATTTTGATGCCGCTCTTGGGGGTGATTGAGGCTCTCCTGAATCTATATACCGTGCTGAGGCGGTTCGAGATCGATGAAGTGGCCGGATACCTCACCAGTCTTTAATATCACACGTCAAACTACTCTTAAACCAACGCTAACGTACCTTTAGGCAATCATATCTACCTGCCAGGCATGGCATCGAATTGGTGCTGAACTCTTATTCCGGTGCCTCTTCTTTCACGATCCACGGAATCTTATCTCATTATGCGAAACACTCAATTCGTCGTCTTCGGAAGCCTCCACTATATCCTCATCCTTGGGCTGGTGGACCAAGAGAATACATGTCTGCCGTTATAGCAGAAGCACCACTATGGCGGACCTAGATGAGGCGCTGATATCCATAATCAAGCATTGTCCAAACCTCGAGATCTTTATCATCGATGTGCCCATGGGCGAAACCTTTGGTCCAGTCGCCGATACACTAGCTACATACGCGCTGAAGTCGCTTCGTACGGTCCATTGGAACGTCTCATGCGAACTATTACCCAAAGTTATCTGGGCGCTCGACTCTCTGCCATCTATCATTTGCGCTCACATCGATTTCGAGTCTAAACCCGACGAAGACTCTGAGAGCGTTCCCCTGGGCTCCGCCTCAGGCCTACATATATCCCTTCTCCACCTTCAGCAACTCTCCCTCCGCGGATGGTTCGGGCAGTTCGTCGAAGAAGCCATAGAATGGTCCATCCCCGCTCTGAAGTGTGTATCGTTTGATTGCGGTAATCACCGCACCGACCAGCCCGATGCCGTCGGTTTCCTCACTGCCCACGGCTCGGGGCTCACATTCCTCGATCTTAACTGCATTCCTGCTCTGGATGTACCTCAAATCCTTGAACTCTGTCCGGGACTTACCACGTTCAGCTTCAACGCTGACTGGCGCTTGGGGGCGCCCGAGGAAGAGGAGCAGCCCTCTAGGAGTCTCACCGTTGCAATGGCTGCTAACGAACCCACGAGCATCCTCGTCCATGAGCCGCATCCTAATATCACGTCAATCGGCCTACATGGCCTAATGTACGCGTTCGGGGTTGGTTACGCCGCAGAGTACTCCGCTGCCAATCCGCTTTACTCGTATATTATCCGGCACTCGAATGACTTGAACGTCGGCGCACTGAACAAGGAGAACTTTCCGAAGCTGCAAAGCGTGCGAGCATTGAGTCGGGCGATGTTGAATGACTTGAATGATGCGAATGGGCCGTCAGAGGAGGAAGGAGGTGTGGAGAGGTACGATAAGTGGTGGGATAAGTTGACTAGGGCTGGGATCCGCTTGGAGGATTGTACGGGGGCCCTGTTAGGTACTCTGCCTGTGGAAGACGACGAGGACGAGGACGATGAAGATGACTGGGAGCAGCGGGAGCAGGAGGAGGCAGAGGATAGCAACGACGACGAGGAATACGAGGAGGAAGATGAGTGGGAGCTTGATATACCCCCGGTGCCTCTAACCGGCGGGTCCCAGGTGGCTGAATTAAGGCAGCTCCTTGCGGAGTGTCGAGCGATGACTGAGACGAGAGAACCGTCGATTTTTACTCCGATGTTTGCTGAGATGGAAGGCGAGGTCCTGCCCATGGTTACGGTGACTCCTCCTTAGTGCCTCTAGCGTGTATCTATGTAGGACGGCACTGGGTGCTACCTCGAAACACGGCTCACATATCTGACAGTGCGGCGTGCGACTGTCTGCGACATGGAACCACGGGTGAAGGCATGGCCTCTGACACGAGTTTTTAACTTGATCCTTCAGGAAATCCTCGACGTATTTCACAAGTCGGGACCTCTACACACTGGCGTTGATTTCAAAGCGCTTACACCGTATCTGGCCCTTCCCATCACCTCCATGGTCCAGCTTACGGCTCGCCTTCCGATGGTGTCCTACCCACGGTACGGCCTACTTACATGAGAGCAGTTTTACACTCGATATCCACAACCAAGATGTGTCATGATATACCTGTGATAATGATATAATTTCCCTTGGTTTTCGTCCTTATCGTCTTAACTCTTGTGCAATGAATTGAAATACTGTTTGTACCATCCTTCTCTCTCGTTTCGTCCTGTCTAGTCTGGAACTGGCAACTTCTCGATCTTCTTTTTTTGCCTCCGCCTGGTGCCTACCTCAGGGGTAGCTTGAGGTAATACCAAGGTAATACTAACATCAGTCCGTCACTCATGTAATGGGTGGCAGTGCCAGAAGAAGTCCTCTGGCGCGTGTCTTGACAATTTACCATTCGGCCCCGGCAAAGTACCCTCATGATAATGCGACACTTGTTCCTTCTTGCACTGGGCAGCACATGCAAGCAATTCTGTGGGGTACATATGTACCATCTTCCTTCTCAGCTTAAACAGCGACTGACGAGGGCATTAGGATTAGACGAGAGCATACAATGTATTCGGACTTGGTGTGGCGAATTGTGGAACAGGGAAAAGACGACGTAAATAGCCTTTAAGACCATAAGGCAAAACGTTAATCAGAGACAGCAGGGCCCGTCGTGATCCTCGGAGGCGCATAGGTACACCAGCTCTTGTTCGTGGAAGCGGCCACGGTACACGCTAGACGAGAGAGACGAGGTGCAACAGTTCGTGTTGATACGGTTAGTTTTTGTCCACGGACGAGGTAAAATAGCCGAGTTCTTGCTCGCCAATGCGAAGAAGCAAGTATACCGTTCTTTACCGAAATTAACGCTGTCATCTGCGCAGCAAAGATGAAGACATGGTCAATTGGTGTAAGGTTTTGGCAAATGGGCATTATCAACATACCTGGCAGGAATAGCGAACAGGTGTGCCTCGTATGCTACAGCAATGCACATCGTCGAAACTCCAAGGACAGCTATCTGGAAAGCTGCCACCATACGACACCCGGACCCGAGTCGTGATATTAATCTGCGGATTATAGATGGCTACCCTCAGGCTACCCTTGAAGACTGGAGTATCGAAGAGGTTCGCCAGGGATGTCGTGGGCTTATCTGAGGATTGCAGCGAGGACAACGGCGTCCGCGGGTAGATGAGATAGGCTGCGAAAAATGTAGTCGTCTGAGCGTTGGTATTTACTCTGGATTACCGAGTAAAAATGGGATCATGATAAAGCTGTTCGTGGTACGAGCTGGAAATATTATCGCGTGTGAACTTTGGGGACTGACATAGAAAATCCCTAATAATAACCCCTGCGTCTCTCACTTTTTTCTCTTACATTCCTCCTCCTCCTCCTCCTCCTCCACTCCCCCTAATCATGTCGTCCAAAGGTCCGTGCAATCTTCGCTGCTCATCGTTGACAACACTGACCACGATCAACAGCTATCCGCGAATACGATGCCAAACTCCTCCTCGCCTACTGGCTGGAGCGCGCGCCTCCCGTTGCGCCCCATGCGATTATCAAGACAAAATTCTCCTTCCCGGCTCCCAAGGTTGCTCAGATTTCATGGGATCCCGAGACCAACAGCATCACCCCCGACACGAAGCTCCCTAGCTGGGTTTTCACCACCAAGCTCGTCGCTAAACCCGATCAGCTCATCAAGCGTCGCGGCAAGGCCGGATTGCTCGCTTTGAACAAGACTTGGGACGAGGCAAAGCCCTGGATCTCCGAGAGAGCTGGAAAACCCCAGAAGGTGAGTATATGCGTCGTTTTTGTGTTCATTTCTTCCCTCCCGTTTCTTGCTCGTTCGCCGCTTTTTTTGCGATGGAATGGAGATTTTATCGATCCATCTTATCGAGGATCTCCTATCGAATCTATCGCATCTGCAGAAAGGCCTCGCGTCCTCTGCAGACGCGTTTATTGTATGCACGTGACCGACAGTTTCAGGGGCAACCCTAGATGTGCACAAGATCGAGCGTCGCGTAGAACAAGAACCCTTCCTCGGAATTCGGTTATCACGATATGTCACCGTTGTAAACTGACACGCTGTTCTAGGTCGAATCGATCACGGGTACACTGAACAACTTTATTGTTGAGCCCTTCCTGCCCCACCCCTCAAACACCGAATACTACGTATGCATCACCTCCGCTCGTGAAGGCGATGCGATCCTCTTCACCCACGAAGGAGGCGTTGACATCGGTGATGTTGACTCCAAAGCCCTCGTCCTCAACCTTCCCGTCAACAAGCCCTTCCCCACCCGCGAAGAGATCTCCAACACCCTCCTCACACACGTCCCTGCAGCCAAGAAGGAGACCCTTGTCGACTTTCTCGTCCGCCTGTACAGTGTCTACGTCGATCTTCACTTCGCCTACCTTGAGATCAACCCCCTCGTTGTCCTCGACGGCGTTAATGGCGGAGAGCCTCAGGTCTGCTACCTGGATATGGCTGCCAAGCTCGATCAGACGGCTGAGAGCATCTGTGGTCCTAAGTGGGCCATCGCTCGTGATTTGACCGTCTACGAGAGGAACGAGACCACTCAGCAACAAGCCGCTGGTAGCAAGGGCAAAGTTTCTGCCGATCGCGGTCCCCCGATGGTAAATCTCGTTTTACTCGTCGAAAAAATCGCCATGCTAATGTTCTGTAGGTCTGGCCCGCTCCCTTCGGTCGTGATCTCACCAAGGAGGAAGCGTACATCCAGAAACTCGACGGCTCCACTGGTGCCTCGCTCAAACTCACCGTTCTGAACGCTGAGGGCCGTGTTTGGACCATGGTTGCCGGCGGTGGTGCATCTGTCGTATACTCTGACGCCATCGCTGCCCACGGCTTCGCCCACGAGCTCGCCAACTACGGCGAATACAGCGGTGCCCCCACCGAGGGTCAGACCTACGAATACGCCAAGACCATTATCGATCTCATCACTCGCGGCCGTCCCCACCCGGAAGGCAAGATCCTCATCATCGGCGGTGGTATCGCCAACTTCACCAACGTCGCTTCCACCTTCAAGGGCATCATCCGCGCCCTTAAGGAGTACAAGAACCAGCTGATCGCACACGAGGTCAAGATCTTCGTCCGCCGCGGCGGGCCCAACTACCAGGAAGGTCTTAAGGCCATGCGTCTCCTCGGAGAGAGCCTAGGCGTCCCCATTCGCGTGTTCGGCCCCGACACGCATATCACTGAGATCGTCCCCCTCGCGCTCGGCGTGCCCGTCAAGAAGAGCGCGTCCGCTGCGGCTCTCGGCACGAAGAGCGTGCAATCCGGCACGCCGCCTGCGCAGGTCGAGGAGGTCGACACCTCTACCGAGGGTGGTATCGGCAGCATCCACAAGGACGGCGAGCGCACACAGCCGAACGACCAGATCATCCGCTTCGACACGCACAGCGGGCCCTCCAAGCGCCCTGCATTCCGCCCCTTTGACGAGACCACCCGCTCGTTTGTCTATGGCCTCCAGCCGCGTGCTATCCAGGGCATGCTTGACTTTGACTATTCGTGCGGTCGCGAGACGCCTAGTGTCGCTGCTATGATCTATCCCTTTGGTGGCCACCACATCCAGAAGTTCTACTGGGGGACCAAGGAGACGCTCCTCCCGGTGTACACGAGCGTTAAGGAGGCGGTTAGCAAGCACGCCGATGTCGATGTCGTCGTCAACTTTGCGTCGTCGCGGAGTGTCTACGCTAGCACCCTCGAGTGCTTGGAGTTCCCTCAGATCAAGTGCTTGGCGCTTATTGCGGAGGGTGTCCCTGAGAGGCACGCCCGTGAGATCTTGTGGAAGGCGAAGGAGAAGGGTGTTCTGATCGTTGGGCCTGCCACTGTCGGTGGTATCAAGCCCGGCTGCTTCAGGATCGGAAACTCTGGAGGGTACGTCGACCTCTAACCTCCCATCAGCATCGAGTTGCTGATTTGTTCTTCTTGCATCGATTAGAATGATGGACAACATCATCGCATCCAAGCTCTACCGCGCCGGCTCTGTCGGCTACGTCTCCAAGTCGGGCGGTATGTCCAACGAGCTGAACAACATTCTCTCGCTTGTGACGAACGGCACGTACGAGGGCATCGCCATCGGCGGAGATCGCTACCCAGGCTCGACCTTCATCGACCATCTGCTGCGCTACGAGGCGGACCCGGAGTGCAAGATGCTCGTGCTGCTCGGCGAAGTCGGCGGCATTGAGGAGTACCGCGTCATCCAGGCGGTCAAGGAGGGCATCATCAAGAAGCCGATCGTCGCGTGGGCTATTGGGACGTGCGCGAAGATGTTCACGACGGAGGTGCAGTTTGGGCATGCGGGTAGTATGGCGAACAGCGAGCTTGAGACGGCGGATTCGAAGAACAGGGCGATGAGGGAGGCGGGCTTCATTGTGCCGGATACGTTTGAGGAACTGCCGGACGTGCTCAAGGAGACGTACCAGAATCTCGTGAAGCGTGGTGTTATTGTGCCCAAGGTTGATCGGGACCCGCCTGTCATCCCCATGGACTACAAGTGGGCGCAGGTCAGTACTCTGTGTGTTTTGCTCGTTATCACATACTCATCGGGCATGGTGTGTGTAGGAACTTGGTCTCATCCGCAAGCCGGCTGCCTTCATCTCGACCATCTCCGACGAGCGTGGTCAGGAGCTGCTGTATGCCGGCATGCGCATCTCCGACGTGTTCAAGGAGGACATTGGTCTCGGTGGTGTCGTCTCGCTGTTGTGGTTCAAGCGCCGTATGTGTTCCGTCCCGTCTTTCTTCCACACCGTTTCTGATGATGGATGGTGATTAGGCTTGCCCCCGTGGGCGACCAAGTTCATTGAGATGGTGCTCATGCTCACCGCTGACCACGGTCCCGCCGTTTCTGGGTACGTTTTTATCCTGTTATTGGCAATCCATGCTTATAGTTTTGTTTTCTAGTGCGATGAACACCATCGTTGCATCGCGTGCCGGCAAGGACTTGATCTCGTCCCTTGCCTCCGGTCTCCTCACCATCGGTAGCCGATTCGGTGGTGCCCTTGATGAGGCTGCATCCATGTTCTCCAATGCCCGTGACACTGGCCTCACACCCCGAGAGTTCGTCGACAACTCAAGGAAGGCTAACAAACTCAGTACGTTTCGTCTGGTCCTCCTTTTCTTAATGAATAGATTCTGATCATCCTTTCCTCGCATAGTCAGCGGCATTGGCCACAAGATCAAGAGCGTCAACAACCCTGATCTCCGTGTCGAGCTCGTCAAGGAGTACGTCAGGAAGAACTTCCCCAGCCACAGTCTGCTCGACTACGCCCTCGCTGTCGAGAAGGTGACCACCTCCAAGAAGGATACGGTATGTCTCCCTTCCCTCTCATCCCCTGCCAACCACACCTGACATCTTCTCCAGCTCATCCTCAACGTCGACGGCTGCATTGCCGTCTGCTTCGTTGATCTCCTCCGCGATAGCGGTGCCTTCACGCCCGAGGAGGCTGACGAGTACATCCGCATCGGCACGCTCAACGGCCTTTTCGTGCTCGGCCGAAGCATCGGCTTCATTGGTCACCATCTCGACCAGAAGCGCCTCCGCGCGCCGCTGTACCGCCACCCCGCCGACGATATCTTTATCAACATGGCGGACGTATCGCAGCCCCGTGTGCTCGGCAGGATGCAGTAGACGCGGTCGTTGCTTTCCCCATTTTACTCACTCGATACCTGTTCCTGGGATGGTGGTTTCGTTGCTTTGTATCTGGGATCAAGAAAAAGAAAAAATTACGGCTGTTGTACTGTTCCCCTTCTCTTTCTCCTTCCCTGCGCTCCTACTCACGCTCACGTTTCGCTTCTCTTTCTACAATGCACGCATAGTTCATAATGACATAGATATCAACGTTTCGTACTGCTGTTTCCACCTTTTTCATACGGAAGCTTTGTAAAAATATAATCGTGGAATAACACCCTTTTTTCGATGATCTATTACTTTACTATACCGACGTTGCACATAGAATTTCATGCGACAAACAAGCTACAAATATAACGTATTGAAATTCAATATCCCGAAAGCATTCGCATTCTTGATATCCTCCTCAGTAGCCTGTAAAATAGGAAGCGAAAAACTATCAGATGCTGATTCAAACATACGAAGGGTGCGCGGATTGAATACATTACATTGCCTAATTCTAATTTCAAACTATTCTGTCCTTGCAGGTAAGGTAAGGTAAAAAGAAAACCCTTGCTGCGAGCCCAAAACCAAATCAGCGGCCTCCTCGTTCAAATAGCCCAACCCCGGGCCAATACCTCACCCATCTCTTCGCATCCTCCGCACCAATAGGTGGAAGCTTCTTCATCGTCGCACTAAAGCGCTGCATCTTATTCGTAGCAAACTTCGTCATCCCACTACTCTCCGCATCCCTGCATCCAGCCTGCGAAATCACCTGAGCCGCCGTAGCCATCGGACGGAAGAACTCGAGCAGCTTGATAACAGGCTAGACAGCAGAAAACGTGCCGAGTCAACCGATATTCGCTGGCAGTGGCAAGTAAAGATGGAATACTCACAACGGCTTTGATTTCAGCATCATTCGCGTTCTTTGCCCGCTTCTCAAGCAGTGCGAACCACTCCTGGAAAGGCAGCACAACAAAGGACCTGGCGACGTTCTCCTCCAAGGCCTCTTTCACAGCACCCATCACTGAATCCCACTCAACTGGGCGGGGATGTACCAAATTAAGCGCCATGGGCGGCTGCTGTTTTGTAAAGGCAACATCGAGGATCGCCTCGGCCACCGCGTTCGTTGGGAGCCAAGACACCATCTTATAGAACCAATGGGTAAATGATCATGTACCATCCAAGCACCAAGGAGAGAGACATACACCAGTGGCACTGGGCAGTGCTCCGAGTGCCAAACTCGACTTGACCAGGATAGGCAGCCAATCAGTTGTCGCCCACGCTCCATTCGGCAACCCCCCGGTGATCTGGCCAATACGGAAGGACGTCGTCGGTAGCCCACTCCTCGTAAGGATCTAGTACGTGCCAAAGCTGTCAGCGATCAATGCCATCGTCATGGAAGAAAAACCACACACCCGTTCTGCGGCGTATTTGCTTTCACCATACCCCATCCCCACTGCAACGCTTGCATCCTCCACGATCTTCTCGGGGAACGGCCCCCGCGCCTTGTCCCACGCCTGTGCAGACGCCACGGAGGACATAAAGAGGAACCGCGCAGCCTGCGGGTGTGGCCCAGTCCGCGCGAGGTCAACGAGCGTGCGCACGCCCCTTACATTGGGCTCGAACGAGGACAGGGACATGTTGAAGTCGAGCCGCCATGCATTGTGTATGATCACCGTCACCGTGTCGCGGATCTACAGCCACCACAAATCGATCATAACATCAGCCCTCGAATCGAAAGTTAAAACAAAGGAAGGCTTACCTCGTTATACACCTCCTTCCGCACCCCGAGCTCCGGAAGCGCCGTATCCCCCTCCACAAAGACCAGCCTCTTGTCTGCCAGTAGCCCTACATCCAGCGCCTTGTCCACAAACCGCTCCCTATGCCGTTCCAATATCGTCTGGCTCCCCTTCGACGGCCGATTCAAGGCATACACACGCTCCACCCCGCAGTCCCCAAGCAGCGCGGCCAAGATCTGTGCACCAAGGTTACCCGTCGACCCCGTCAGCAGCACTACCTTCCTCTTCCTCCCCTCTGGCACTGCACCCCCAGACGAGATCGGTGCCTCCAGCCCCGCCCTGTACTTCGCCACCATCGCCTCGATCTGCAGCTTCCCATCTTGGGTACCCTGGATCCCCTCTGGATCCGCAACGAGCCGCACGAGGAACGCCGTGAGCGCCCCGATCGTCGGGTACGCGTACACCGTGCCCTGTGCGATCCCCTCCCCCGCCCTAAGTCCTGGCACCGCCCCATTCTCCGAGTCCTTGCTCATGCGCAGCGCGCCCACAAGCCGCCTGCGCAAGATCGTCGCACTCAAACTACAAGTGCAAGGGGGGGTGCACATCAGAGGGAAGATAGTCATAAATGGAGGATGGGACCGGAGGACACACCTGTCGAAGCCCTGCTCGAAGAGATCGGCTGACGTGTCGAACACTGTGCCGGGGTGGATTTCGGCGGTTTGCGCGAGGAGCCATGTCTGCACGTCGTCGGCGCCCCACGAGGCGGGCGGCACGACATCCTCGGCGCCCGCGCTCTGCTCGACCGTCATGTACCTGTATTGACGGGCAATCAGTTCCGCGGCCCTGACAGAAGCGGAGGAGGTAGGGGGAGGGGATGGAGAGAGAGAGAAAGAACTACGCACAGCGCCTCGATCTCTGCCTCATACACCGCCAGCGCCATCTTGCGTATCACAGTGCCCTTGCCCGTGCGCGGGAGCGGCTTCTCCCTCCCCGTGATAAGTATCATCTCCTTGAAGATGCGGCTGAACGCCGGCGCGGCCCTGTTCGCTTCCTCCATCACCGGCCTGCGCAAGTCGCCCTCTTCGTTAACGCGTTGTCTGTGTGTGCCGACGAAGACGTACCATAGTTTATTCCGGAGCTCAGCGAGCTGAGCCTGGTTCGTAATGTCGATGGCGTGCTCTAAGTTGGGCTCGACGAGGATCCCGGGCTGGTCGTGCGCGCGCCCGAACATCACCGTGCCCACCACGCTGCACGAGGATGAGGATTAGCATATCCCGAGTCACGGCGGGTTGTACGCACTATGGGCTGCTCATAACGATGTTCTCCATCGGCGCCGGGACGGTCTTCTCGCCCGACGAGTGGATGATGATATCGTCGATGCGGCCGACACTGTAGTTTTTATTTTATTTTAAAGATTAAGATTTCCAAGACGGGAAGGGGGGGGGCACAACGCACATCTTCCAAAGATATTCTTTCGTCGGATGCCGCTCAAACAGATCCGACGTCGCATACCCCCTCACATCCGGCAAGTTCTCAATCGGTAAGGAGTGCGTCTCCGTCGTCTGTCGTACAACCCAACCAAATCAGCGTTCAACGCCCCTCTTTCCAGAACCCTAGGCAGTAGGAACGAACGCACCAAGAACTGGCACTCATATGTCCCATCACCCTGCGGCACCCACCGCACCTTTGTCTGCGGGCAAAACTCTATATACTGCCACTCCTGCTCATCGCCCGGCCTAGGAAACCCCATCGTCGGGTTTCCGATTTCTGTCGTGCCGTACGTGCAGCACAGCTTGACTCCCTTCTCCATCATGAAGGCGCCCAGTTTCGGAGCCACTGCGCCACCGCCATACATCTGAATGAAACCTCCTCCTTCAGCACTGGGTATAGCAAGAGAAGAAAAAAACAAAAAGACACACCACGAACTGGAGCGTCTTGAGCAGATCCACGACGGCTGGGTCTTGCGACCACACCTGCAGCATCGCGGGGATGGTGATCATAGAGTTCGACCGTGTGCGTCTTATGTGGTCGAGGATGTTCTCCGGCGTAATTATGATGGGTGTGGCGTCCGGCGAGGTTACTAGTGGGGGGTACACGCCGACGGGGGTCGTGGAGAACAGCGGGAACATGACCTGGACGAGAAAACCAAGCGAGTGGAACGCGGGGAGCATCATGCCCGCAATGCGCAGAGGCGGGGTGTGGTCCCGGAACCTGGGGAGGATGGCTGTGTTTGAGGGGGTCAGTATGGGAAGGAGTTGCGGGATGGAGGTGGAGGACGAACGGAAGCCGAGCCAGTGTAAGTACATGAGGTGGGTTTGGTAGATGGCCTTGGGGAACCCAGTGCTCCCAGAGGAGTGCATGATGACGGCGGTGTCGGAGAGGGACGGGCGCTTCGCGAGCGGCGGGTACGGCACAAACGGGTCCTGGACGGTCTCGGCTGCGAGGTGGGGGTAAATCTGGGACAGGGAAGGGATTTCTTCTATCGAGAGCTTAAATTCGTGCGCTCGTTCGGCTTTGACGACGTCTATGAGGGTGTGCAGGGTGACAGAGGTTGTGATTAAACGGTGACACGACGCTTTCTCGAGGAGGTGCAAGATAGCGGCTGGGGTGTTGCGCGGGGAGATGGGGAATGGCTGTCAACTGTGTGAGAAGAGTCTGGCAAGGACACTGAGGCGTACTCACCACCATACCAGCCGTGATCAGACCCATCATGATTGCCTGATAGAGCACGGTATCGCAGTGGGCTATTAATGCGACGACCTGTTGATCAGGCCCCGCGCGCCCAGGCCGGATGTGGTGTGCCACTCGATGGCACGCGCGCCCGAACTCAAGATATGTGATTTCATTAATTTGGTCGGAGCCGTCGCGGTTGAAGAAAAATACGGGCAGCTCGGCATTGTGTTTCCAGTGGAAATCGAGTATTTCTGGGATGGTCACGGTACCGTCAAGAGGCGGCGGGATGGGGTTTGGTTTAGTAGACATGGAGTAAGGATGAGGGTAGGGACAATAGGTGGCGACTGACTTTATATGTACTGAAAGTCGCGTTGCCACCGGATGAACTTGTCAAACAAGATTACCAGCTGGTTATTGAGCAAAGACGAAAATACCACTACGTCTCGGCAGTAGTGAGACAGCATAGTAGGACAGGAAGTGATGTTCAGTCGCGTGGCCCTGCATTTTGTGGACCTGAGTTGCAAGTACACACATGATATCCTCCAGAACGTATGGCAGTGAGCACACTCATCGTTGCTGCATCGAGGACTCGTAATACTATGGCCAATTCTAAATTTAGCTCATCGTGCCGATACCTGTAGTGTTATTATTAGAACCACTCGGCTGCAGCTCGGTTGGCTAGCCGCTAGCCCCTAAGATGCCGTTATCTGTACTTCCACAATCCATCTCTACACAGCTCTACACTGCACACGAGTCAACTCAGATGAGCCAGTCGCACAAAGCATAACACGGTATTGCTTCCAGAAGCACTGGTCATCTGAGGGTCACGGTCGAACATCCAGGGCAATCTGACCGGGTCCTCCCCAGACTGGCATTAATGGCAAGGCGAAGAAGCCTTGGTATATGCCGGCTAAGTTACTATGTGGACTCGTTGAGCCTTCCCGTGAGCTTCGACACGGGTGCGGGTAGTTATATGAAGGACTTGGTTTTAATTATCCGAAAGCATCCGTGTTCTTGAGATGGGTAGTACATACTGAGAGAAAACTGTCAGACACTGATTCCAACTATGGAACATATAAAAGTGCGGGGAATTGAGTGCATAACATTGCCAATGATTCTACAACCAAATCAGCGGCCTCCTCACTCAAATAGCCTGACCCCACGCCAATACCGTACCCATCTCTTTGCATCCTCCGCACCAATAGGCGGCAGCTTCTTCATCGTCGCACTAAAGCTCTGCACCTTAACCGTAGAGAATTTCGTCATCCCACTGCTCTCCGCATCCTTGCATCCAGCCTGTGAAATCGCCTGAGCCACCGTTGCCATTGGACGTAAAAAATCGAGCAGCTTGATGGCAGGCTAGACAGCAACCAGTCAACCGATATTCGCCAGTGAGTAAGAACAGAATACTCACGATGGCTGTGATATCAGCGTCACTCGCGTTCTTCGCCCGCTTCTCAAGTCGCGTGAACCACTCCTGGAAAGGCAGCACACCTAAGGACGTGGCGACATTCTCCTCCAAGGCCTCTCTCACAGTACCCATCACCGAATCCCACTCAACTGGGCGGGGGTGCACCAAATTAAGCGCCGTGGGCGGCTGTTGTCCTTGTGTAAAGGCAACATCGAGGATCGCCTCAGCCACCGCGTTCATTGGGAGCCAAGACACCATCTTACCGAACCCAATGAGTAAATGATCATGCATCATCGGAAAAATACGTACCCCAGACGCGCTCGGCAGTGCTCCGAGTGCCACGCTCGACTTAACCAGAATGGGCAGCCAGTCGCTTGTCGCCCAAGCTCCATTCGGCAGCCCCCCAGTGATCTGGCCAATACGAAACGACGTCACCTGCAGCCCACTCTTCGCAAGGATCTATAGGCCAACACTGTCAGTGATCAAGCCCATCATCACAGGAAATGGATACACACCCGTTCCGCGGCGTACTTGCTCTCACCATACCCCATCCCCACTGCAATACTTGCATCCTCCACGACCTCCTCAGGGAACGGCCCCCGCGCCCGGTCCCACGCCTGTGCAGACGCTACGGAGGACATGAAGAGGAACCGCGTAGCCTGCGGGTGCGGCCCGGCCCGCGCGAGGTCGACAAGCATCCGCACGCCTCGTACATTCGGCTCAAACGAGGACAGGGACATGTTGAAGTCGAGCCGCCATGCATTGTGTATGATCATCGTTACCGTGTCGCGGATCTACAGCCACCACAAAGCAATTAAACATCAGCTTTCGAATCGAGGAACTAACGCTTACTTCTTTATATACCTCCTCCCGCACCCCAAGCCCCGGCAGCGCCGTATCCCCCTCCACAAAGACCAGCCTCTTATCTGCCAGCAGTGTCACATCCAGCGCCTTGTCCACGAATCGCTCCCTGTGACGTTCCAGCATCGTCTCCTTCCCCTTCGACGGCCGATTCAAGGCATATACCCGCCCCACCCCGCAGCTCCCAAGCAGCGCCGCCAGGATCTGCGCACCAAGGTTTCCCGTCGACCCCGTCAGCAGCACAACCTTCCTCTCCGTCCCCTCCGGCACTGTGCCTTCGGATGAAATCGGCGCCTCCAGCCCCGCCCCATACTTCCCTACCATCGCCTCGATCTGCAGCTTCCCATCTTGGATACTCTGGACCCCCTCCGGATCCGCAACGAGCCGCACGAGGAACGCCGTAAGCGCGCTAATCGTAGGATACGCATACACCGTGCCTTGCGCGATTCCCGCTGCCGCACTAAGTCTTGGCACCGCCCCATTTTCCGAGTCCTTGCTCATGCGCAGCGCGCCCACAAGCCGCCGGCGCAGGATCGTCGCGCTCAGACTGCACAGGGGGCGGATTCAGGGGAAAAGATATAGAGGAAGTAACGGACGGGAGGACGCACCTATCGAAGCCCTGTTCGAAGAGGTCAGCTGAGGTGTCGAATGCCGTGTCAGGGTGGATATCGGCAGCTTGCTCGAGGAGCCATGACTGCACATCGTCGGCACTCCACGAGGCGGGTGGCACGACGTCCTCACTGCCTGCGCTTTGCTCCACCGTCGCGTATCTATATTACTGGCGAATTAGCTTCGAAACGAAAAAAAAAGCAGAGGATGCGGGGGGACATGAAGAGAGATATACTACGCACAGCGCCTCGATCTCCGCCTCATACACTGAGAGCGCTATCTTGCGCATCACGGTGCCCTTGCCCGCGCGCGGGAGCGGCTTTTCCCTCCCCGTGATAAGTATCATCTCCTTGAAGATTCGGCTGAACGCCGGCGCGACGCTGTTAGCTTCTTCCATCACTGGCCTGCACAAGTCGCCCTCTTCGTTAACGCGTGTATGTGTATGAGGAAGACCCAAGACATACCACAGTTTATTCCGGAACTCCGCGAGCTGCGCCTGGTCCGCAACGTCGATGGCGTGCTCTGGCTTGGGCTCGACGAGGATCCCGGCCTGGTTGTGGGCGCGCCCAAACATCACCGTGGCCATCACGCTGCACGAGGATGAGGATTAGCACACTGGTGGTTGGGTGGGGTGGGATGTACGCACTAAGGGCTGCTCATGACGATGTCCTCCATCGGCGCCGGGACGGTTTTCTCGCCCGATGAGTGCATGATGACGTCGTCAATGCGGCCGACACTGCAGTTTAACCCTTTTAAGATAAAGCTTACAAGAAGGGAGGGAGCATAACGCACATTTTCCAGAGATACTCTTTCGTCGGATGGCGCTCCCACAAATCCGCCGTCGCATACCCTCTCACATCCGGCAAGTTCTCAATCGGCAGCGAGTGCGTCTCCGTCGTCTGTCGTACAACCAACCAATCAGCCTTTAATGTCCCTCCCACAACCCTAGGAATGACGCACCAAAAACTGACACTCATACGTCCCATCCCCCTGCGGCGCCCATCGCACCTTTGCACGCGAGCTAAACTCTGCATACTGCCACTCCTGCTCATCGCCCGGCCTAGGGAACACTGTTGTCGGGGACCCGATTTCTGTCCCGCCGTACAAGGAGTACAGCTTCACCCCCTTCTTCACCAAGAAGTCACCCAACTTCGGGGTGGCTGCGCCCCCTGAGTAGATCTTAAACCTACTTCAGTATAACTTATCAGGGGAAGAGCAAACAAAGACGCACCACAAACTGGAGCGTCTTGAGAAGCTCTACGGACGCCGGGTTCTGCGCCCACACCTGCAGCAGCGCGGGGATCGCCATCGTGGCATTCGACCTTGTGCGTCTTATGTGGTCGAGGATGTTTGCAGGCGTGATCATGACGGGCATCGCGTCCGGCGAGGTTACTTGCGGGGGGTACATGCCAATGGAGGCCATGCCAAAGAGCGGGAAGATGACCTGGATGCAGAGGCCAAGCGTGTGGAACGTGGGGAGCATCATTCCTGCGATGCGCAGGGGTGAGGTATAGCTTCGGAGCTTGAGGACACAGGCTGTGTTTGGGGAGAATCAAGGGTCAGTATGGTAAAGAGAGGAGCGTGAGTGTAGACGCACGGAAGGCGGACCAGTGTGCTAACATGAGGTGGGTTTGGTAGATGGCCTTAGGGAAGCCGGTGCTCCCGGAGGAGTGCATGATGATGGCGGTCTCGGAGAGGAGCGGGCGCGTCGTGGGCGGGGGATACAGCACGAACGGGTCCTGGGCGGTCTCGGCCGCAAGATTGGGGTAAATCTGGGAAAGAGAAGGGATTTCTTCGATCGTAAGCTCAAAGTCGGGCGCTTGTTCGGCTTTGACGCCGTCTATGAGGGCGCGTAGGGCGACAGAGGTCGTGATTAGGCGGTGACATGACGTTTTCTCGAGCAGGTGAAAGACGCCGGCTGGGGTGTTGCGCGGGGAGATGGGGAATGGCTGACACTGTGTGAGAAGGCTCTGGCCAGGTTACTGAGGTGTACATACCACTAGACCAGCCGTGATCAGACCCACTGTGATCGCCTGATAGAGCATGGTATCGCAGTGGGCAATAACTGCGACGATCTGTCGATCAGGTCCTGCGCGCCCAGGCCGGATGTGGTGTGCCACTCGATGGCACGCGCGCCCGAACTCAAGATACGTGATTTCGTTAATGTGATCGGAACCGTCGCGGTTGAAGGCAAAGACGGGCAGCTCGGCATTGTGTTTCCAGTGGAAGTTGAGTGATTCTGGGATGTTCACGGTACCGTCAACGGGCGGCAGGACGGGGACTGATTTGGTAGACATGCAGCGAGGATATGGGATGAGGACCATAGGTGGCGACTGACTTTATCTATTCAAAGTTGGGGCTCGGATGAACTTTGTCAGACGATATTACCAGACGGTCCGTCAGCAGGCAGGCAAAGGGAGGACTATTTTTTAAACGAAAATTCCAGAGAGCCTCGGCAATCTTTTCCGTGGTGAGGCAGCAAGCCGCAGCATGGACACTTACACTGATCCGCCTCAAAATTCCAGGGCCGGGCAGGTAATGTGCATGAGGCTCAGACGCTACGAACGCGCGAATTAAAAAACCTGGGTTCCGAAGCAGTCAAGAAGTCAGTACACTCGGAATCATACAGAAGAGGTCGATGGCAGGACAATCTGATTGAATCTTTCTTCAAGAGCCTGACCCCTGAGTCTCATTGTCGTTGGGGTTGGGGCTGTTGCTACGCTGGAGAAGGCTGGAGATCACTGAGCGGCTGCGTCGCTTGAATTGGTGATTAGAGTAAGAATCTGAGTGTGATAATAAAAATAGCCCAACCGGAGAGGCCGATCATATTTAGACTCCCATCAAATTCGACGGCGATTGGCGGATGGCGGTCAAAGCCTACCCAGGTTCACCCGTTATTTGTACCGTGACGCGTTTCCGCCGGCCCTCAGGCCTCAGTTGCAGGAGGGGACCAGTGGGGGGTTAACGTTAAAGAGTCAAGGAAGATACCTTTATCTATACGCGTTTCTTTAATTTCCCCAGCCGACTGTTCTTTCGGAAACGGTGCGCAATGCAGTCGCGTTCTCGCCAACGAGTCGAAGCCCATCTTCTGGATACGTACACAACTGCATTTTCGGATTCAGTTCTACTGAGCTTATGTCATATCCCACCACGCTCCTCAGTGACACTTTACGCTCAATGAAGACAAATGAAGACGTCCATGAATCGGTTCTCAATGACGGAAGCCCTCGCGACGCGATCTCTCCAAAATCGACCTCTACATGAACACGAGTAAGCCAAATGGTCAGGCCGGGCAAAGCTTAACGCGGCATGTCTAGAAGCACTGGTCAGCTGCGGCCCAAGCTGCGTCGGATGGTCGAACATCCAGGGTAATGCAATGTCCAGTCCTCCCAAGACCATGGATGGCGCGGCCGAAGAAGCCTTAGCATATGCCGGCTACTACTTGGATCAAAACGTGAACGCGACTTTCGCATGTTGAGCCTTCCTGCGAGCTTCTACACGGGTGTGGTAGTCCTTATATGAAGGACTTGTACGCATTCCTTGCCTCTCGACCCGCGCGTCTCCCTCGTCTGGGGGAACTCTAGCAGCTCTTAACGGGCCTAGGAACGAGTTTTCGACATGACATCCAGTCATGATGCATCACGGTCGGACGTGAAGTGTACGCCTGATATAGAGAAGGTGCAGCTGGATACCGTTGTGGGGGTTGTGCCGTCACAGGAGGTCACCTTTCCCGAGGGTGGATGGAAAGCTTGGTCTGTTGTCCTAGGAGTGTGAGTACACGTACACTTGCTTTCCAAGTGTAGCGTGCCTTATGTTCTCATCTGCAGCTGGTTGAACCAGTTTGCTACCTTAGGGTCCGTACCTTGACATCTCAGATAGAGTTAGAATGGAAACTACAACTTGAACAGTTACACCAACGCTCATGGCGTTTATAATGGCGAGTTTACCCTATGAATCACTTTTGTTCCGCAGACGTTGAGGCCTTGACATCCGATCGTAGATTTCTATGTTCGAGAATACCTTACCCATTACTCTTCATCCCAAATCAGGTGAGTCGCAAAGCAACTAGACCAGAAGGCGTATTTCTAACTCCACATCGCGCAGTTGGATAGGTAGTGTACAATTGCTTTTTTTGGTGTCATGTGGCCTCTTCACGGGGAGAGCATTTGACATTGGTTATTTGTACGTTTCACAGCCCATTCCTTCTCTATGTTTCGCCTAACGCGTCTTCCGCAGTTACCATCTCATGATTGGCGGATCCCTTCTCTTCGTCATCTGCCTATTCATGCTCTCCCTAACGCATCCGGAACAATACTACCAGGTGCTTTACACGACGTCTGCGGGGACTACATCTCTTACTGACAGATATCAGGTATTCCTTGTCCAGGGCCTGGGTCTCGGAATGGCGTCAGGCATGACCTACGTCCCCAGCTTGGCCGTCATTGCACATTACTTCCGACGCCGCCGCGCGGTAGCCATGGGAATAGCAAGCTCCGTGGGTGTCCTCTTTATGTTACCATTATCACAGTACCACGACGTACAGAGTACTTACAGAGTCATAGGGATCCGGACTCGGAGCTGCTCTCCAACCCATCATGCTCAACAACCTCTTCCACGGCAGGTTGGGCTTTCACAACGGCGTGCGTGCAAGCGCAGGTCTCAACTTTGGTCTTCTCGCCCTGGCATTGCTCCTCGTGAAACCAAGGCTGCCTCCGAGTTCTAAAAAACAAGGCAGCACGCTGCAAGATCTCAAAACATTTTTGCGAGAACCGGCCTATGTAACAACAGTGCTTGGGTGAGCGCAATCAATTCCTGTCTATAATCAGACACACAGCCGTCTACTGACATCCCGGCCGCATAGGATGTCCCTCCTGCTCATGGGTCTCTACTTCCCCATCTTCTTCCTCCAGCTGCAGGCAATCAAGAACGGCCTTACACCCAGCTTCGCATTCTACACGGCAAGTCGCCTCCACGCTCAGAAACCCCAGTACACGTAACTAACCTACCCCATTACCTCATGATGCAGCTGGTAATCCTAAACGGAGTCAACACCATCGGCCGCGTAGTCCCCACCATCCTCGTCCGGCCGCTAGGCGTCTTGAACCTCATGATCTTCTCCATGATCAGCCTGGGGATCCTCGTCTTTTGTGTAATCCTCATCAAGGACATCCCAGGCACTGTGGTGTTTTCGATCCTGTATGGGTTTTTCTCGGGCGCTTGTGCGTGTTTTATGCATATGTGCTCTTGACATGATCTGATGGGTTGCCGGGGCGCTTGATACTAACGATAGATGCCGGGCTGCTTGCTCCGATGCTTGCGTCCCTGGCAAAGACGGATGCGGAAATTGGGGCTCGGGTCGGGCTTTGCTTCACATTCACGGGTCAGTTCTGGTGTTCGATGCAGTAGACCTACTAACGAATGATGGATTCGTAGGACTAGGAGGACTCATTGGTAGGTTCTTACATAACCCGCATTGTAACTTCGCCTGACCCTCGTGCTCGAATTACTAGGCACTCCGATCGCTGGTGCCCTGCTTTCCACATCATTCATATGGTGGAGGCCGCTAGTGTTCTCTGGCCTATGTATGTTTTCGGGGGCGGCTTTCCTGGGCTTCACGCGACACGTTGTGTCGAACAAGAAAGGTACTGGCTGGGTGTGATAGTTGGGTGCTCTGAGCGGTGAACCTTGTTTCTCCTATTTCTACGTTCGCGTGGAGATTAGTTTATTAGAGGCATGTTCGTCGTTGATCTAGCCCAAGTCCTGTTACCCAGAGATGGAAGACTGGTCACACGCGTAGCTAATATGTAGGCCGTGCGTTCGGGGCCGGTATGACACTTCCCTTTGAACGGCTCCGCATCAACGGAAAAGACAACATGATGTACTCACCTGTGGAACAACTCAAGAATACCTACGGCGAGCTGTGCCTGAAGGTA
Source organism: Lyophyllum semitale (assembly GCA_018851285.1). Taxonomy (NCBI): domain Eukaryota; kingdom Fungi; phylum Basidiomycota; class Agaricomycetes; order Agaricales; family Lyophyllaceae; genus Lyophyllum; species Lyophyllum semitale. Next base: position 31,598 of record JABCKH010007655.1, on the reverse strand, counting down.
AATTGAAGTTTGTGTGGTGTACAACTTGAACATGTGAAGTTTTACATGGCTTTCATGCCTTGTACATATATGATATAAGCATACATTGCCCTACTTCTTTCCGGCTTTCTTCGCCGCAGTGCGCGCTCTCGTGATCTGCTTCTTCCAGCCGAAACACTGGTTGCACCCTGATGATTCGTGGTTAAAATCCGACCACCAGATAAGAGGGGTGACGTGTGCCGCGGCTACATACCCTGCGAACCGTGCTTCTTGCACTGATAGTCTCCATCCTTGGTCTGGGTAACAATCGGCGACCCGAGAGGCTCCCGGTCGATGGGGTCGAGCTTTTAACACTATGTCAGAGATCATCGAGCGATACGGACGAAGCAACGTACTCCGAAGAACGCATCGTTCTCCTCCCTCCCGTCATAGGAGCAGTCCGCGCACTACAGTAATCATAAATGTCAGCACGCGGGCTCGATCGCCAGAGATCAATCCACTGCATAAATCATGCATAGATTCGGATCACACGAACGAAATAACTACTTACGACTTCCTTCAAGTGTGTGCAGAACACGGCGTCGTTGATCTCAACAGTCGCAACTTGAACTTCAGCCATTGACGGGATAGTTGGGAGGGAGGGCTAAGGTTTTCGATGGATTTGTTGATAAGGGGTCAGTGAGAAAGCTGTGAACCGGAGGGGTCTTATATAGCTGGGAATCGGGGACGGCGGCCGGAGCGGGTATGTCCGCGTATAGTAGTTCCGGTGGGGAAAGTGTGGGGTAAGAATTGGAAATTGACAGCTTCGATCACCTCAGGAACGGCGCTTAACATTAGACGCCGGTCTGGGAGGCCGATGGAAGCCGCAATGAGCCTCCTTTCCAACGTCGTTAAGAGAATAATGCAGCCTACTTTATCTCACTCATAAGGTATCTAGACATATGATAATATGATGTGTAGGCGTCGACGCGAAGGAAATATGTGCGTCGATGATCAATCAGATTAGATTATATAAAAAGTCATGTGATATTCACAATTTCAATCTGTTACTGTCTTGCCGCCACCTGCAACTCTCGTCTCGTGTCAGATACCATCCTGCGTGTATATATCCTGAAAGTCCACATACTGGAGTCAAATACGGGAAATACCACACGCTTTGAGACGGAAAGAAACTGCATCCAGAGATATTTTATCATGTCTGCTCACCGCCCCCGCTTCGAGCCTTCACAATGCAATCCTATAGGCTTGACACCCCCTTCACTTTCTGACGAAGAATCTACGTGGTTACCTCTCATATCATGTCCGGCATCCTTCCCATCCGAGCTGGTGAGTTTTAATCACCGTTACCGTTGGTAACATCTTTTACTGAAGGCGCGTTCTCCCACAAGTTCGAGATCGCCATCTCTCAACTAATACATCACCCAGAGTATAACTCGACCCTAATTCTACGCTCGGACACGGTGGCTGAGATGACCTCCGATTTCCCGAATACCATTCCAAGACTAAAGGGCAAACAGCTCATTCGGGTGACTCATCGAAAACTCCTCGCTAGAAGGCCTGGACGTGATAATTCCCTCGAACAATATTGTTCTCTTTACGGCTTCCAAGACCCTCACGAATCCTCAAGCACGCCTCTCACTGATACTCTGCTTTTGACTCCCATTGTCCACAACGGCTGTCCTTTGCCCTATTACCACCCCGCAGTTTCGCACCTCGCGTTCAGATACATTCAATCCGAGCCGCCTACGTTACGAATCGAGGTTATACCCCTACCAGGGACTCCAACTGATCCTAATGCACGGTTGTACCGCACCTGTCTGGCGCTCCTCGACACGTTGGACCGGTATGGCTGGGGCGCGCTAACGAACTACAAGAAACGTGTCATTCACGATTGCTTGGTTCCTCGGGAGCCATACCAGGACCTATATCTCATAATGCGCGAGCGGCATAAACATCTCGTAGATACCTGGCAGGAGGTTACAGACCCACTGAAGCATGTTTTCGAGGCAAGAATATCGAGTTCGTCGTGAAATGATATATTGGCTAAGAATCACTCAGGACATTGGCATCGCAACGTATCTCATGCTATTATGGAGATCTACTTATTTTACAGACTCGGAGACCATACTGGACTCTGAACAGCCATGGAGATCCTGGCCTCGTCCACCAGGTGGCTTCCTTGACTTCGGGTGAGCCTCGATCCTTGCTCTGCGGACTCCTTTCTCATTACCTTGCAGATGTGGTAATGGCCTCCTTACGCACATACTTGTCCAAGAAGGGTATGAAGGACGAGGCATCGACCTGCGGATGCGGACGTCTTGGTCCCACTACCCGCAGACCACCCAGGACCACCTTCACGTGCACGCATTCGACCCAACCGCCTCCTCACCTGATCCCTACTTCCAGCCTGGGGTCTTCGTCATAGGTAACCATGCCGACGAACTGACGCCTTGGGTACCAGTTCTGTCGACGCTCCATTCGGCGTCCGGATACCTCTCCATCCCTTGCTGCGCGTGGTACTTCGATGGGAAGTATGAGCGCTCCAGCACGCCCATGTTCCCGGTCCCGGGTCCTGATTTTGCTGACACGCTGAGCCTGGGAGGCGACGGCGGGAACGGGAGCTCGTACTCGATGTATCGCATCTGGCTTGCTTCGTTGAGCTTGCATTGTGGGTGGGAGGTCGAGTGCGAGACCCTTCGGATTCCCAGCACCAGGAACTGGGCGATCGTTGGTTCGTGTTCTTTGTTCGGCGTCACAGGAAGTTACTTATTGTGCTACGCACAGGCAGGAAAAGGTCGAAGGCGACCGATTTGGAAGAGGCCCAGAAGAATGTGTGCATGATTATGAGGAACGTGGCGGAACGAGGGATATTCAAAGCGAGGAAGCCAGAAGGGAAGGAGAGCGCGCACTGAGATGCTGTGGAGTCGGGTTGCCTGTATTGAATGACATTCGATCCCGATGTAATGATCGTTGATCAGGTGAGCTGTCCTGCACCTTATGATTTATCTGTGCTTCAATTCTAAACCACTTGTTCTTATCGTATCGATCGCTGATATTGCATACTGATCAGACAGGCTTACTTCCAATGCACACTCGCCGCAAATGATTGTGCGGCGTGGTGTCAGGACACAAGAATGTGGCGTTGCCATTGGCAAGTATCAATAGTCTTCACCAGCCATCGCCCTTCATCTAACTTCATGGGGACCTAAGCGTCTTTGGATTTGTTACGAATAGACTACTCGTGCAGTTGCCAACATCTCGAGCCACATGTAATTCATTTAACGAGACTAGTTTCGTAGCCGGTTCACAATCCTTCGAGCTCAACTGTCGAGGATAAATAATCAATCGTATTCCTGTCTATAAGTACACAGTGCGATCTGCCAGAGATAGGAAATGTAGAGCGGGTATCAATGATAAAGCTGGCCATGTGAGGTCACAAACTCAACCTCGTGAAAGCCTAGGATCACTTGTTAGCTAGTAAGCTGAGGTAAGACTGGGAAGGCTACACGCCTGCTTTATTTAGAGCCGCCTTAGCAAGCTCCTCTTTCTTCCCAGCCTCGAATTGTTCCAGTTTAGTAGGGTCATCACCCGCTATCCAGCCGGAGTGCGGCGCACATTGCGTAATGACCATAAGCTTCGGAATGCTGGTCGGATACATGACCACGGTGACAGGAATTTTGTATTTCCTGAGTTTTTTGTGGATTGTGAAGGTAGCTGTAGAGAAGGGAATGTCTTCGGCTGGTTTCTTGAGTATCCTGGACGCCCATTCGCAGGCGTCCTTTGGTGCCATGACCCACCCGCCCATTCTGCAAGGTACACCGGCCATCTTGACGAAAGCGATGGATTAAATGATGAGAAGAGTAGAAGAGAAGGTATGACGAACTTGTGTTCTGATATAGCAAGCTTGAAAGGTAGACTCGTAACCATTCGTTATATGAGAATACTCGATATAACGACTGGTACAGCTGAGTTTGAATCCTCGTATGACTGCAGTGCGATCGAGAGAAAATTCCAATGGAAGTCCCGAGATGATCGCATTTCTTCTTTGGGTATATGTCCTAAAAGGGAACACGCAGGGAAATTTCTCTTGACGCCGTCCTCCACGTCGTGCACGTCACCCAAGCCTTCCGCTAGAGCCAATACATCTCTTTTCCCCAATTAATTCTCAAGATGGCCAGAATGACGACTCAGCAAGATTTCTTCCGTATTGAGCCGTCTACGCAGCCCCTCGAGCCAAATCCTTTCGAGCCTGAACCAACCTTCACTCTCCATTCCGATATCTTGGGCAGCCGAAAGCCGAGAGGACGCGGGAGCAAAGTCAGCAAACCCTGGGATCAGAACGTGTCAAGTTTCTCAGTTGCCTCGACTTCCGCCCAAACACCTGCGAGGACATCAGTAAACTCATCCGGAATCCATTTCGCGGTAAAGAACGCGTTCCCGACCCCAGAAACGCCTTCAAACACGATAGAGCATAATTGTGACTTGTTATCATACGGCCTAGAGTCTCCAAGCTTTATCACAGGTATCGAGAGGCCGAATACTGCAGGCAACGGGTGCGTCCAGACATTCTCGAGTCGAAATCTACCTATCTCAATGTCCTATGTAGATTTTCCCGTGAACTGGATATTCAACAAACTCAAACTCATTCGGACTCACTTCATGCTACTATGGGATTCCTTGATCTTGCACAATTGACCCCGAATATTGCGGCTCGACCACCTTTAAACCTGCCGCTAGTGCCGCCTTTTCTCCCAGCAGCTCCTACAGCCACATCGCTCCTTTCTCCACTGTATCTTGACTTTGATCATTCTCCCATTCGCGATAATAGCAACAAAGAAAACATCCCAATGGAATCCTCCCCTGATGTTCCTCGCCTTCGTAAGAAAGCTCTGTCGAAAATTGAATACGTGAAGAGCGCGCTCTCTATCCTTCAGCAAGCAAGGATCACTCCCGCAGAGTTTCTCACAATCATTCTAGACGATAATCATCAAGAATTTTATGACTTTCGGACTGCTTTTTATGCTGAGAAGAAGACTCGTCGGTTCGAAGATCTTCTCGAAATGATGTGGTCTAATGACAATGGTGCTCGCATCATGAAAACTTGGTTCCAACCTCATGCCGTCGACCTCGTCTGTGAGATCATCCATCAAGAAATGGACGCAGCAAAGCCCTACCTACAAATGTCGACAAATGAAGTGACGACAGACTTCATCTCGTCGTGGGATATCAACGGACTTATGGAGCCTATCGCAGAGACGGTTACGCCTGTGTGGTCCCGAATTCTTGATGCTGCCACAGAGACTAAAGATTCCAAGGATCCAGTCCCAGCATCAACCAAGCAATCCAGACTGTGATTTGTGGCGAGGAAGGCCCGAAGTTGGAGCTCGCGTGGTACCTGTTCGTGGCCTGTCACTGTCCAGGTCAATATACATGCTCGGTAGGCAGTGTTCCTGTCATTGTCGTTGAGTTGCTCAAGATATGCAAGTGGAAGCCTCTCCTCAGGTATTTGATCGAGAACCAACTGAAGGATTTCAGAATCGGGAAGTAAACGAATCGTGTTGAGGCGTTCCGAAAGTGTGGGGACATGGTTGGTCGCCATAGATGCAAGAGGCAAATCGGCGTCGCGAACGTCGAGGCCATTATCTTTTCTGTAAGTTCCGTTTTGGGTTATTTACCCAAAGAGGAATATAGGATCATTCCGAAACTATTTTTAAATTTTCTCGATCACTCTGCAGTCACTCAGTAATTTAAACTCAGCTTTACCGGTCCCTCTATCGACACTTGCTCATAGAGGGAACGGTCACCGGTCTACTTGAAAGGTTGGGCGCAATGATGCTTCACTGATAAGATGGCCCGGAGTTATATACAGTTCAAAACGGTCACGTGAGTGACTGGCCGCGTCGCGTCACACAACACGTGTAAACGAACATTCTCTTTGTTCACCCCAATTGGCGGGGATTGGAAATGTCACCATGCGTTATCTGGTTTATGTTCTACAGCTTGGGCATGCCACATTGTCCGAGTCATTCGGGCCATTTCCAAATTACGGACAATTCCTCTTTGTTTCTTCCATGTGGCCATGCTGTATCTAATATCTATCTCTCGAGGATTGGCCAAAAGTCGTAGATTTCGGCCAACCAAAGAACACCCGCTTCGTCCGGTTGGCAAAATCCGGGTCAGACCAACTGGTAACAGCTGACCTTCTATTGTTCGAGAGCGACATGAGGAGAACTTCACCGTTTCCGGAGAATCAGTATAGTGCTATTTTGGTTCATCCAAGGACAGCGATTGTTATACAGAAATGTATATATACCGCGTTACGTCTGATCTATGTTGGGAAGCACTACTATCGTTAAAGTCATGGCTCAACCAGGTGGCCCAGTTGTACTTCAAGCAGCTCAATGTCTCCCTCGGCATCCCCTTCAGCCTACTCTCCACTCCTTTCCTGGGTCATAACTCGGTTTCAGAATGCTAACACCTCCGGCGTCCACTTCGAGGCCTCTCTTTACGGTCCGTTGCTTAGCATCTTGCATGGCATCTTCCCTTCCAATCGACAATTCATGATCAAACCGCAAGGGATCTTGCGTCGGGAATACAATGCTCGTCTACCCTCAGATCAAGGGAGTCATGGGAGCGGAGGGGATCTCAGTGATTTTGAGCCGCCAGACAACGACCTTGATTACGACAATGCCTTCAACGAGATAGCTCCCCCAGACGCCAACCAAGGCCCCAACGCTGGCATCCCTGATTTCCTATGGGCTGGAGACGTCAGTAGGGACTCAAGCGGAGGTTATGTCCCATCCAGAGCTCTAGGTATGTATGACATGCATCGAGTCTTCCCATCCCTTATCTCAATTCTTCTTCATAGGTCGCACACCAGCCGGCGATGTGGGCTACGCTGACTTCATTATTGTCAAAGCTACCGAGATGGTCACCGATGATCATATCATTTCAGTCATCGAAGTGAAGAAGGACGACCAGGAAGCGATCAAGGGAGAATACCAACTCCACTTCTATTCAGAGCTCTCTGGCACGAAAAACAGAGACCCACAGTTGAGGTTTTTCCTCATTGCTGGATCTCAAACCCAAGTATGGCACTTCGAGGACGATACCTTCGACTCGCCCCTCGTGAAGATAGCGGAGTATGAGACCACTTCGCTCGACTTCCGCCTCGACCTCTACGCTGTCGCCAGTGATCACTGGGCTTGATAGTCCGGTCTATATACATTGAATACATTTTATCTTTTTACCTTTTCATTCGTACAACCGATTACGAACGTTGTGACTGTACATACCGTGCTACACCCACTTTGTACACCCATTTCTTGGTCTTACTACAATGACTGGAAAAGTTGCGGGAGATTTCCTGAAAATTCATATCACGTCGTCAATTTGAGAAGCACACAGTGAGAGCGTACTTCAATATAGTAGGCCGTTCACGGTCAGCGTCAGCAAGGACTTGGCAAGGACCGCCGCGCGTAGGCTGTAGCCAACTTGCTTCAGACAGATGTAAGGACTGAAGCTTTGCAGGGATAGCGACCGTGAATGGCCATCCATACTACCCAGTCGTCCAAGTCTTATGAAGCATTTGGACTTTGTTTGGACTAGCACAATCATGAAGTCAGAGCTTGAATCGCGTGGGACGACTGGAGCTGGAGAAAGTTTCTGTCCCTCTTCTACAGGAGGGACAGCAGTTCAAGTTGCTGAAGTATGTGATCATGGATCCTCCATAAGTCAGAAAGCAAGACCTTCCATTTCGTGAATGCTGAAGATTGGTACAGAAAGGAGGTTACAACTGATGTGTCTGTCTAGGAGAGACTAGAAGATAATTTAAAGATTGGGCATCGAACACCTATACAGCAATTTCAGGGAAGCAGAGCTTCAAAGACGGCGAAGACCGGGGTTGAGCCATGATAGGGCGAAAGCCTGTCGTCGAACAAGGCTACAATAGCACGGTCACACAGGTTGATAGGACCACAGTGTATTGAACTGAGACGTTACATCTGGGGGCGGGTTTACGATGATCTAAAAAGGTTTCACATCTCTACGTAGTGTCTAGCTTTGTATGGTCGCGCTGCCTGCGAACATGGGGAGAGGAACAAAAAGTCCTCAAGCTGTACAGGAGCACTGGAGAGATACTTTTTGAGTCAATGAAAACCTGATTACGATACTAATAGTAATTGTGAATCTGAGTTTTCAAGGTTTGGGGGAAGATTCTGCGTGAGCCAGCCATGCACGTGATCTTTGCGTGACATCGGTCTGAGGAATTGAAGAAGCCGAATCGCAAAAACGCGCTGGAGAATGAAATGCAGAATCTTCAGAGCGTGCAATGTCGGTCCCGAGACAGACATCGGGTCTGAAGGGGAAACGAGACCATACCATGATAAGAGCACAGCTCACAATGTCGAGTCTCCTTCAGAGACCCGACACCCCAAACCAGGGCTGAGCGAAAGAGAATTATTGAGACAGATATTTGGAGATGATGAAGAGGCTAGGGCAAATATGGAAGCTCCAATTCCTGGGAAGGGTGATTATGAGATTAAAAGATGTCCATTTGGAACATTGTGGCAGCATGCCACCTAGCAAACCTTTAAGCTCGAGAGACAACGGGAGCTGGAGAATGACATTGACTGGAGTATGAAATGTTGATAGTAGGACCTGGGTTAACTGGCTCCAGGGAGGAACTGCAGCATGGATATTGTCAAGATTGGAGAAAAAATTAATTGGAAACCACAGCTTCAAAGTTTGTGGTTGATTGGAAGGCATGCCCTGGCATACCACAGTGGAGGACCAGAGGTGTTTGAACTTGGAGTTTAGAGGGAAGATGGCAGATTGTATGTGCTGGGTGTGTTGTCTGAAGGAGTCAGAGTGGATATGTGATTGAGAATTTGACTGAGAAGGTGGTGAAATCATATAGCATTGAAAACGAGTGGAGAAGGGCAAAGGATAGATTGATTTGGTCTGTAGAATGATGGCTGGACAAGTCTGAATCCAGGGAGATTCAGGAGCATTGTGAGGATACAACATATCGCGACACATGAGATATGAGATGGAAGTGAGAAATTAAAATGTGCTGAGTGAGTTCCATGCACAGTAGATTGGAATAGTAGATGAGAGGTATAGTGATTTTGATTGGGAGTCACAGGCAAATCATGGAAATATGAGATTGGGTTGTGAAACTCATGCATAAGTAGGGAGTAATGTGTGAGGCCTAGAAACATTCAGAGATTAAGTGGTCATGATGAACATGCCATGTCCCTTCTCGAATTTCAAGGTGTCCTTCAAATCTGCCAAGCCCTTGTCATGAATCAGAGTTGAAACTCATCCTCACGCCATGAGACTCAACAAACAAATAACTTCCTCTGGTCCGAGAAGGAAAGGAGAATCATTTCTAGAAGGGAGACTTGTTGTACAAGTTACCTGGAGACATCATCAAGATGTATAAGAATTAACATGATGTGAGGTAGCATAAAGAGAAGGGAGGTCAGAATGGCCTCTATGATAAGTGGTGATTTGATATATAGAGTGAGTAAGGAAAATGTGAGTAATATGTCCAGAGATAGGTGGTAAGAGTGAGAAAGAGGGAGCGGGCCCAATGGCGGGTTAATATTTTGAGGAGAGACTCAGCAGTGGCTGTGGAAGATGAAGGACTATGTTCGGGAACTTGAGAGGTGTTGGGAAGAGAGAGAAAACATAAATGTAGAAAAAATAGATGTAGGTGCAGCCCAAGGAGGCGAAGATTTTGTTGAGGGGATTAGTGATGGGTTGGATTCAAACATAAGAAGTTAGAACATTATGATGATGTTGAGCAGGGAACAATTGATGAGGATGTAGAGGACCAAGAGTGGGAAAATGAGAGTGGCTCTTCTTTCTTAGACCACAACAAAGCAAAGTGTGGCACCATCAAGAGATGAACATGACAGCATTGAGCAAGGATTTCATATGGGAAAGTGATGTTTTTTAACTTGGAGAGGAGTTCCAAGAAGTAGAGTGATAACTTAAGAGGGACGAGGCAACCTTTAGGGGACAACATTTTCTGAGAGATTGTACCCTGCAACACAAAGGTTCCGGGCAGGTGAATGTTATGAAGATAAGCTGGTGCATTAAAGAGGTGAGTAGAAAAATTGGGAGATAAACCAGCGGCTTTTGGAAGTGAAGCACCGTATTCTCGGGCAGGAGTCATGGTTTTTTAATGATATGGGTGACATGACAGCTTCAGAAGACATCTATCTTGTCTGGATAGGTGAAGTGCAGTGTTTGAGAGATGGGTAGGAGGACAAGCCTGCTATGATGGAGGTGGAAGGAGGTGAGTGATTACAGGGGTAGTACCGCTGACAGAGGCCTCGGGGTGCAATGACATCGCAGCGAGAAGTATGGCCAGTGAATGGCTTCAAATGAGGAAGCGATGGCACTAAGGGATAACTTGGTAAAGTCAGAGGGTGTGTACAACAAGGACAGCCAGGGTTAATGTCATGAAGGCTCGGAAATGGCAATGGGAAGGAAGCAGGGGTGGTTGCTGATTGAGAAGAATCTTGAGAGGAGTAGAGTGGCGGCTTAAAGGGTTAGCCAATGCTGCAGGAGATTGAGCAGTGGTGACATCAGCGGGATCAAGGGGTGAAGCAACGACTTCATCAGGAGATAAGAGGATTGATCAATGGCTCTGTGCCAATGTGAGGTGGCAATGGCTGAATGAGAGTGAGAGCTCCAAAGCAGATGCCTCGAATGAGAGACAATGATGATCATGAGATGGGCTACTGCCTCATGAGGATGAGTGGCAATGGCTGAGCGAGAGTGAGAGTCTTAAAGCAAATGCTTCAAATGAACAATAACAATGGTCATGAGATGGGCTACCACCTCAGTGGCAACAGCCGAGCGAGAGCGAGAGTTCAAAAGTGAATACTTTAAATGAGAGACGTCAGACGACGATGGTCGTGACATGGGCTACCGCCTCAGTGGCAATAGCCGAGCGAGAGCGAGAGTTCAAAAGCAAATGGTTCAAATGAGAGATGTCAAATGAGAGATGTTGAATGACGATGGTCATGAAATGAGCTACCGCCTTAGTGGTAATAGCTGAGCGAGAATAAGAGTTCAAAAGTGAATGCTTCAAATGAGAGATATCGGACGGCAATGGTCGTGAGATGGGCTACTGCCTTAGTGGCAACAGCCAAGCAAGAGCGAGAGTTCAAAAGAGAATGCTTCAAATGAGAGATGTCAATGAGAGATGTCAGACGATGATGGTCATGAGATGGGCTACCACCTCAGTGGCAACAGCTGAGCAAGAGCGAGAGTTCAAAAGTGAATGCTTCAAATGAGAGACGTCGGACGACAATGGTCATGAGATAGGCTACCGCCTCATGAGGATGAGCAGTAACAGCTGAGTGAGAGTAAGAGTATTGAAACAAATGCTTCGAATGAGCGACAATGATGGTCATGAGATGAGCTACCACCTCATGAGTGTGAGCAGCAACGGCTGTGTGAAAGTAAGAGTATTAAAGTGAATGCTTCAAAGGAGCAACGACGATGGTCGTGAGATGGGCTGTCACCTCATGAGGATGAGCAGTAACAGCTGAGTGAGAGTAAGAGTTTTTTAAAACACATGCTTCAGATGAACAACAACAATGGTCGTGAGATGGGCTATCACCTTGTGAGGATGAGCGGCAACACCTGAGTGAGAGTAAGAGTATTAAAGCAAATGCTTCAAATGAGCGACAACAATGGTCGTGAGATGGGCTATCGCCTCATGAGGATGAGCGGCAACACCTGAGTGAGAGTAAGAGTATTAAAGCAAATGCTTCAAGTGAGCGACAACGATGGTCGTGAGATGGGCTACCACCTCATGAGGATGGGCAGCAACATGGGAGATGGAGAGGAGAGATCGCTCCGAGAGGGAGAAGATGCAGCGGTGCTCGTGGGGGTCAAGCTGCATCGAGCAGGAGCTGTATCCCAAAGATAGATGGCTTCGGGGACTTCGAGAGGCAAGGAGTGGCCTTGAGATGAGAGGGAGGCCGCTTGGAATAGTTAAGTTCCTTGAGAAAAGAGAAATAGTATTGTGTGACGAAGGAGTACGATGGTTAAATAAGAAAAGAATGATGAGGGGAATGTTTTTAGGACTGGCAAGAATGGTGTGAATGCACGAAAATTGGAGATGAGGAAGACGCATGATTTGAGGGAGATGCGTCGGAGACTCGGTGACTCGAGTGAGAAAAAGAGAAGTTTGGTTCTGAAACAGATGAATGAGATAGGTGAGCGGTAGAGATTACATACCTGAGTCCAATATGAACAGAGTTAGGGTAGATATATGCTAGAGGAGACCTTGTAAGAACGATGAACGCGTCGTGATTACACACCTTGACCAAAAAGGTCGTAAGAAGGCTGCCCGACGCGACGAAGGAGTTGGCAAGACGGGACTCGTATTGCAGTGACCAAGTAGATAGATTGCACGAGTTTTTAGACAAAGTAGAAGAAAAAATCGGCCACTGGAAAAGTGGCTTGTGGGAGTAGGAGGGAGAAAGATGAAGGACGCGTCTCGCTCATGCTCACGCGTGAGAATTCTCCAGGGAGCGCTTACAAAGCCCGGACACAACTTTTGCGGCCCAGCTCGCAAGCTCGCAGAGCCTATTGTTGAGTCACCACCAGTTTATACGATAAGGTTCAGTCAAACAAGGAATAATAACACGAGTCCAAAAAGGTCCATGCGCGTAAGCTCGCCAGGCGTATATAGGGGCTGATGGCATGTATTTGGGTTTGCGAATTCTAAGACTTTATCCTGATCGGCTCGGCGGAAAGTGAGTCATATCACATGAAGAAGTCAAAATTTGAATCACTCCACCGTAACAGTTCCAATCCCAAAGCAAGGGATGAAAGAATCAGTGAGCCGGAAGGACACATGGTGGGGACACTGATAACCGATGCGATGCGACCAAACACAGCCGAGACAACCAAGGCGACAGATATTCGAAAGAAACTATCATTCCTGGCGTATGATATGCGTATATTCAGCACGAACGCGAAGGCAGAATCTCGCCTCTCACTCTCGGTATGGCCGCACGGGATCGGACCACCCTACCTCGCTGAGCACGAGGTTGAGCCTGCCCTCGCGCTTACCCTTCCCGAGCTCCATGGTGGGGCTCAGGCTCGAGATAGTCGCACTCTGCGGGAATTCATCGATGGGGAGGTGGAAAAGGTTGTCGCGGCCCGACGGGCGAAACAAGCACCAGAGGGCGGTGGTGGTGCAGCGGCCGATTTTGTGTTGTGCACGTCGCATAACTTGGCCCCGATTGTTCTGGAGGCGATTGGGCTAGAGAAAGGGTTCCACGAGTCTAAGGCGTTCAAACAGGAGTATAGGAAATGGGAGAAGAGCCTAGAAAAAAATTGAAAAATAAATGAGGTTATGTTCTGGACTGTACAGCCGTTTGGCACAGAGCATTATGATGCGATACTGGCGTGTATGTGGCATGATGGGTACGAGAAAGAAGGGCGAGAAACCTAAATTCAGAAATTACAGATACAGGTCGGCAGGCCTGCGAACCAGCCCTTTTGTGGCAGTATTACCTGGTGGTTGAAGAAAGGAAACATCTGCGTGCACGACCCGCAGGGTGGATTAACGCACCCTCGTTCTCAACAAACTTGGCACTTGTTGTAGCTATCCCAGAGAGCCAACAGAGAGCTTTAAAGACGGGCTTGTTGGAGAAAGCGTGGGCTCTGTCTTTGCCAAGAGTTGGCCAAGAGTCGCGGCCCTACGCCAGGACAGAGGCCACGCTTTCTGAGTTCTCCGACAAATAGGCCCTTCAGGATGTTCCTACCATGTGTATACAGTTATGAACAGTGACGCAGGGCAGTAGTACTTACATCGTACACGGCTTTTCTTCCTTCCTGATGATTCGGGATGATATTACCCCTCGGCGGCTTCATACCATCGAGGATATTTCTCGATTCAATCATCTACCTGGCCTTCTTACTCAGGTTCTCTATTTCGTATCAGTATTAGTGTAACGAAGCGACTTCAGCGGATATGTAGCCGGTTGCAAATGATCACCTATAAGCACATCGTTGATAAAGATCTCCAAGTCTAGATAATGCTCGATGATGGATATAAGCGCCTCGTCTAGGTCCGCCATGGTCGGGCTTCTGCTATGACGGCACACATATATTCTCTTGGTCCACTGGCAGCCCAACGAGCAGGTGCCAGGATGTCGTGGAGGCTTCCCAAACCGACTCGGGCAAATCGAGCGGTTCGCAAAATGAGAAAAGATTGTGTGGTCGTTAAAGAAGGGTACCGAAATGAGAGTTGAACGTTCAGCACTAAGTAATTTGTCCAAGGTAAGCTACGGTAAGTTAGCATTCGTTTAAGAACAGCTGACGTGTGATGTTAAAGACTATTTCAGAGTAATCAGTCACTTCATCGTTGATCCTGAAGCACCTTAGTATGATGAATAATACTTAGATAAAGTACACAGGTGATACTCATCACGCAAAATGGCAAGTTAGGCTAAAGTTAGGCAGACGTGGATATCGTGCGAGGAAACAACAGACCTTGTTGTTAATTGAGCCATACATAACTTAACTTCTCTGCACAAGGTGCATATGTTGTATAGATTCTGAGATCAGGGTCGGCAGCCTATACTGAAAAATCACGTCCTCACCTGGTGCTAAGTATCACATGTACACTTCTGCTGGAAGATCCATTTCGATAGCTTTGCGGTGATGCAAAGGTTACGACAGAGCTGTTGTAGGCTATCATTTACCGGCCGTCACTGTCACGGGCAGTGCCACAGTGGTCACGTCCCTTTGATGACGCCATTGGAAACTAATTTGACACGCGAACTTCTTCCTCAACCGCGGAGACGTAGTACTAGTAGGGAGAGTACAGGGAGACGTACAGACTCTCCCTGTTGCAACGGCCTGCCAGTCGTCGGCACCACTCCCACTCGAACCAGTACTTGTCACTAAAAATAAGCTGCTTTCCCCAGCATCTTCCAATTTAAACGAACGCCTATCTGTTGTCTCCATTGAAGTTATTCCTTATAGGCGAAGCAGAAGGAACGGGACTTTTGGGAAGGCCGAATATCCAGACAAGTCCTCCACGTCTGCTAGGTCGAGCTTATCTTATCTCACGTTATGTTCGGAACGCGGAACGCGAGATGTCCTCGGTTGTCCTCGGTTCTTGAGCACGAGAACTGGCCAATCATGGAGCAATGGGCGCGGGCCGAACCGCGGGACGGTCAACCAAGTGTCCGTTTCGCTGCGCAGAAGCTTCTTTATCCAATGATATCGCTTCGTTTGGGTGGGTCTATGCCTGAAGTCGGAGAAGGGGTGGGTATAGAGTGACTGATTGTGTCTCTGTCTAGGAGAGATCAACTTGCCGGTAAGCCTAGCCCCAGCCACCGAAAATGTTATAAATAAGAAGGTCACTACAGAATCCATCTCAAGCAACCTTGTTGTAGAAGCAACATTACATGGCTTATGTTCAAACCGGTGTCTTTTCTTTCGTCTTGATCATCCTTTACTTGGGTTTCAAACGACGGGGGAATCGATCCAGCCTACCTCTTCCACCTGGTCCCAAAAAACTTCCCGTCATCGGAAACATGCTCGAAATGCCTAAAGAATTTGCATGGAAAACCTTCCACAAGTGGGCCAAGAATTTTGGCAAGTACTTTCCGAGATGATATTCTAGCACGAGCGCTGATACGCAAGACTTCCCAGATTCTGATATTATACATCTAGATGTGGTAGGATCATCGATCATTGTCCTCGACACCGCCGAAGCAGCGATCGAACTCTTGGAAAGGAGGTCGTCAATGTACTCTAGCAGGTGAGCAAAGAACGGCACTGAGCGCACCCCCGCTCACTCCAAACCTACGTATATTTGAAGACCGCGGCTGCCGATGGTAAACGAGCTGATGGGGTGGGACTTCAACTTTGGGCTCATGAGCTATGGTTCGTCGTGCTTAATACCTCCGCAGTCGTTATTAATCTATCATTGATTAGGTGACTACTGGTATGGACATGACCAACTGATTATCCTACCCCCTCTTAACTCTTCTCGCAAGGCGCCAGCATCGTCGACTCATGCACCAATCATTCCACGCTACGGCTGCCTTGCATTTTCGCCCACAACAGCTGAAGGCTACGCACAGTCTTCTTCGCCGGCTCCTTGACGAACCCGATGACGTTCTCGAGCATGTGCGGTAGTGAGTACCCAGTTTTCCTTTCGATTGAGGACGATACGACCTTTTTTGTTTTGTTTAGCATGACAGGCGAAATTATTATGTTGATAGCATATGGAATTCAGGTACAGTCGAAGGACGACCGTTATATAACGACCGCAGATAAAGCGCTGCGTTCTCTCTCTTCCGCTGCTGTCCCGGGCACCTTCCTCGTCGATGTATTCCCAGTCCTCAAGAACGTTCCGAGCTGGATGCCTTTTGCAGGCTTCAAGCGAACGGCGAAAGAGGGGCGGAAACTAGCGTTGGCCATGGTCGATGTTCCTTTCGAGGCCGCGAAACGTCAAATTGTGAGGCTATTCCACATTCTATTGAAGTCGTGATTTTTGACTCGCCGCAATAAGAATAATGGAGATTTTACGGAGTCCTTCACGTCGCAGAACTTGGAATTGATGGACGAAACGGGTGATTTGAAGCACCAAGAGCAAGTTATCAAGGCCACGGCAGGCTCGATGTTCCAAGGTGAGCCCCCTGCCTCAGGGTAATGCATCTGCTGAGCGTGACTGACCATAGCTGGTGCTGATACCGTACGTTTCGACACAATTGTGTAGTCCCTTCTCATCGTTTTCTACTGTTTCCAGACTGTCTCTGCCATTTCATCTTCCATTCTGGGTTTACTTACGAATCCCGATGCATTGAAGAAGGCGCAGCAAGAAATCGACAGCGTCCTCGGACCAGGACAACTGCCAAGCTTCGATGATGAGGCGTATTTGCCCTACATAACGGCAATCGTTAGGGAGGCTTTGAGATGGAGAGAAGTCGCTCCACTGTGTGAGTCCTTTTCGCGTTATTATTGAGTCTGACGTTCATCACTCTCTTTCTGTCAGCCGTACCGCACTTTCTTCATGTCGAAGATGTGTATAAAGGATACAGAATTCCTGCGGGCACAACCGTCATCGCCAATGCCTGGTATGTCGCAACACTAGCATATGCATGTCTGTTCGGATCTCATTCTCCCCTAGGGCGATGTTACATGACGAGAATGTTTACCCTGAACCGTTCAAATTCAATCCTGACAGATTTATCAAGGACGGCAAGCTGGACCCGGCGATAAAGGACCCTGCCGAGGTGGCATTTGGATTTGGTCGACGGTGAGCGCTGCCGATTCTTTCAATCTGCATGCAGGTAAACTGATCGTGGCATAGAACCTGTTCTGGACGCTATGTGGCATTCTCGTCTGTCTGGATTACAGTTGCCTCGATTGTCGCGACCTTTGATATCACTAAGGCTGTCGACGAGCAGGGGAAGGTCATAGAGCCGTCATGTGAATACAGTCCTTTCATGATCAAGTGAGTTGGTATATACCTTCAACGCGGCTTGTAGGATCTAACGAAATCCTCTGCTTATTAGTGAAGCTGTTCCGTACCAATACTCTATCAAGCCGAGGTCGCAGCAAGCTGAAGCTTTAATTAGGGCGTCTGTTGACGAGGATTGATCATCACACAAGTTGAATATCAATCAACCTTGTTTCTTCTGTGGATCATAGATAGATCTACTCTTGTTTTACCCTTTACCTAGAACAGAATTTTCCACCTCGCTCTGACTGCATGATACTTGTTTCAAGTCATAGCTGCTTGGGATAATATACGACATCTCGCTAAATTCCCTATCGACCCGATTTTCCTTTGATTGTCTTGGTGATGCCTCCGTCGCCAATATCGTTACGCCACATGCCTGCAAACGAGTTCTCCTAATCTTCAGTGATATCACCGATTATCATGCCATGTTTTTTCTGTCCACCGTGGCCTTGCCCTCACAGGCGGACACGAGATGGGGAGCGACTTCACTTGTCTATGCATTGCCATCACCATTGCAGCATATCCCCTGTTGCATATTCTTAGCGTCGTTTCACTCTCAATACATTCATGAAGGAGGAAAAGTTCTACCGATCAACGCCCTGCCACGCAGCATCCAGGTCTGCGCCGCGGTGAGAGCTCAGCCCCGGCCACCTGCAAGCGACGTGCTTCGTGCTCTCACTGCTCAAGCCAAAGCTAATAATAGATTCGAAAAAGTACTACTAAATGATCTTTATCATAAGACTGCGACAAGGACGGTTGCGTTAATGAAAAGGAGCGCCGGCTGATGTCGAGTTGATTCCTGACCTGGAAATCGGGTAGCGACAGGAAGATTGACCGGCGGTTTTGCGGTTTTGGGCTACTACTATTGGGTGTGGCTTGGCAATGGAGCTTCTTCAGCGTTCGCATGGGGATCTGTGGCCTCCTCCTCCTCCTCCTCCTCGTCGTCGGACGTCCACATTAGTATTCATATCAGGCTCGCGGTCAGTTATCATCTCCTGGTCGTCAGAGCTTTCGGATTCGGATTCGCTACGCCCAGGCTCAAGGTCGCGTTCGTAGATGAAGGTTTTGGGGTGATTTTCAAGTGATGGGAGCCAACCCAGAGTCGGGTAGGTATCTAAAATCGAGCGAGTGTGATGATTCGTCAGGTAGAGCTCGCCCAGGTCTTAGAAGAATTGAACCACGCAGGATGAGTACAATGGACTCGGAAGAACTTGGGGAATTGAACATGAGGCTACGGCGGAGGCACTGGAAGCGAGGATGATTTCACTATTGTCGGATGTCTAGCGCGTTATCAGTTTCTGGATTGAATGTGGATCTTCCTAGATACACCCTTAGGACTAGACTCATCAAATGCATCAACCCTGGTCCTGAAGATGTCGTAGTTTCAAGGTGTTGACGGGTGAAGTTATTGCAGTTTTGAGTTTCCGCCTCAAACTTTAATTCCCAAAAGGGAAGTTTGTTTGTCTCTGTAGCTGCCTGTCCTAAACGGGACCCCGCCCTGCCGCCTCTCCTGCATTCTACCATGACCACCGTTCGGCGTTCATAAGCATTCCCGCCAGCTTCACTGCACTCTCTAGTGCGGAATCTAAGTCTCCATTAGTATCAGCTAGGTGTTTCCCTCGTCTAGGCGACAGCAGCCGAGAATACAAGCTGCGAACCACAACCGCTGCGAAGGAGCACAGGACCCAGTGAGGGAACAGGAACGGGGAGAGGGCTCATCCCAGCAGAGGGGGGATTCGTTTGGTGTGTCATTAATATCATCTCTGGTCACTAGCTCACTATATGCAGCAAGCCAACGCGAGTGAACACGTACCAACTCCATTCGCCCACGACAACGCGGGCACCCTGCGCGCTCCCTTCTCGCCCACGACAACGCCCGCTGGCAAGATATGTCCGCCAGGCCCGCCAGCCGCCAGCAATACTTTCCGATAACCCATGCCACATCCGGTTACTACCACCGCTTTGCATATCTATGCTGGCGGCTGCAAGCCCACCAGGAGGTAGAGTATTTTGGGACAGTCCTAGTCATTGCTGGCTGGTAAGCACACTGAATATGGCGAGCTGCACGGCTCAATGTGAATGCAGGGTAAGGTAGGTATGATACAGTACTGCGCGCTAAATGTTCGGTGCCCCGAAAATCGTTACGTAGAGCTGTATTTTACATGTATATAGCCTTTCCAGATTCAAAACCTGCTATCATTTATGTTGTTCAACGTTCTATGAAAATGCGAGCCTCCAAGAGGCGCCACTACGTGCGCGTGCCCGCCGTTGTTGTGCCCGCCATTGTTGTGGCTTGTTGCCACCCTTCCCTTTTTAGAAATAAAGTTTGAGGCGAAAAGTGAGCAACTGCTGGTACCTTGTCAGTTGTCCGGAATTCCAAAACTTTCTTGCAGAATTTTTCGCAGAAAAGGCCCTTATTCTAAAACGTTTGTTACCGGAAGTTTTCAACGTATCGATATCACCGGTTTTTTTTTCGAATTTTTGGCGCCATCTTGGTTTCGTACGGCACGATCTGTCGCATGCAATCTAGAACATCCTCCACGATTTATGCAGACCCCTGTGAAGCTTTCCGTAACTTCTTTACAGTGCGTAATATCGATAACTCGACAGGTACAGTGTTTGACTTGTGCAATGTCAGAATCCAATCCGCTCGAAGTGTCTGGAACGCAAAAACGATGAACGCTGAATTACTCGCCATGAGGATGACCAGACCTGAATATGGGAATTGAATTAGTACCTTTAGAGGTACTGACGCGTTGTATTACAGCTGTCGCTATGAACTCTCCGCTAGTGCTAAGCTCTTGAGCTGGTAAGGTAATGTTCGGACTGGTTGTAAGCTTTGTCGGATGGAAATTTGGATGAACTTCCGGGATCTGAGTGAACGTTCTCAGCGACTTTCATTGCTGTTTCCGTCCTCGTGACCCGTATCTTCACAGAACTAGGAGCGCACCGCCGAGTGAAGCATCGCCCGTCCCAGTAGTACCGGCGGAGACACTTAGACTAGTCATACCAGCTCCATGTACTGGCTGCTATGGAAGGTGCGTGAGTAACAAAAGAGGTCACCGGGATGCTCCATGACGTGTTAAGGGCATCAAGAGAATGGGGGATGGCGGCCGATATCCAAGAATCCCAGAGGTAAAAGCAGGAAACGTGGCTGGAGATGCAAGGTTGTTCATCTCCTTCAAGAGGTTCGTCAGACGGGAAACTGTTGTAGTTAAGAGACCCAAGTTCCATTCTGAAACCTTTCAAAGCAGGTTGCTCTCTGGTAGGGGGACGTTGCAGCGAGGGCACTAGCCTGAGATAGCTACAGAATGGAGGAACGACTGATGGTGTCTGTCTATAACATGGCTAAATGGACCTTGTGGGCGCTCCCAGATGTGGCTCTGGTAAGTAGTATGATTCTCGCACGCTGGGGAGAATGGCGCTCGTGGCTCGGCACGGCTCGCTCTCGAAGCTTGTGGTGTGAGATTGTAGCTCCTATACCATTCTCTTCTAGCTGCTCCTCTTGTCGTCGAACAGGACTGACTATCACCACCCCATGTCAAAGTAATTCCCCTTCGTGCTCCCGTAATACTGGGGAAGAGGGAGCCCACCAGCAACGAGTGGTGCAGACAGATCGCGCACACGCTCTGTCACAAAGCAATTACAGACCCTGGTCATCCTTTCCATCCTGTCGCCAGCAATTTAGCCTTCACCCAATACCCCGCCGCGCCCACCCTTCAAGCTCTCCCCACACGGCCTGATGGTGATGGTGAATGGCAGGGCTGTATGCGGCTGTGTAAAGACCATCTTGCCATCCTCCGCCGATCCCACTCTACCCGCTTCCGACAACGCGGCGTTAAAGTCCATTCCGTTATACTTAAACGTGGTCCAGGCACTGAAAATCGGCAAGAAATCGATGTCTGCGTCTCCCGGCATGGGGGCCAAGGGATTTGCTGCGTTCTCCTAGAAGAAGTGCAGCGCGGCGCGCACTGCGGAGGGCTGGCGGTTGCGGATGCGGATGCAGCAGAGCCGGACCGCCAGGGCGACATGCGAGAGTGGCGCCGCCTGGATGTACGCAAGAGTGGGGAAGCGAAAGCACATGTTGTAGTAGCTATGGTGCAGGTAGATCTCGCCCAGCGGGGAGGGCTGCAGCGCTTGCCGATCGTTGAAGTCGTACATGACATCCAATGGGCGTTCGACGGTGGGGTCGGCGGCATACGAGCGCCGCAGGAACCACGCCATGATGCAGTCGTTCTTTGTGAGCTGCAAGCCGGCTTCAGACAGGTCCGAGGCGTCGAGCTCGGCCTGGAAAGTGCTGTGGAGCTCCTTGGTGAAGGCCTCGAGGAGGTGGATGGATTTTTCCTCTTTGGCGTCGACGAACCCGAATCTGGACGAGCGTTATACACCGCGTGCACGAGGTATTTCAGGAACCGACCGTGGCCGAGGGCAAAGTTTTAGGCCGGATGGACGTAAGGTGCGTCGGGCACCAAATTGGGCGGGTAGCTATCTTCGCTGTGGACCAGCTCGGAGAGAGGCGAGCGGGTCAAGGAAGCAGCGATGTCGTGGGTTGACTGGCCATCGGCTAGGTGATGGCTGAGGCGGAAGTTAAGGAGCGTAGCATCCTGGAGGACAGTGACGCGCAGTGCGTCTCGGGAATGATGGGTAGGTTGGTTTGTCAACGGGGAGATTGCGGAAGTCGGTGGCGCAGACCTCGGAGAGAGGGTGTGAGAGGGTGCGAGAGGCAAAGTCGACGGTGGTGCCGGTCGTGAATGTGTGTGGGCTCTTGAAGGGGTTGAGCTTCCCACAGACCAGCGAGAAACAAGTGCCTTCGCTGTTTCCTCGAGGCGCGAGACGTCGAGCACGCCCGACACAACAAGCCCGACCAAGATGGTGAGGTCCTGCTGTTGGTGAGCAGCGAGTAGTAGGTCTGCGGGAACGACCCCTTGGGCTATGGCGTTCAAGCATCCGTTTCCTCAATAGCGACGCGCGTTGTGTAAAGATATCATGCGTACTCCACCCGTTTCAAGATTTCCCTGCTCCGCTGGAGGCCATCTGGAATAGGAAGTCTGGTTCGGGGATAGAAAGCAGACCCGCAAGCGGAGCTCGAGATGCGACTGATGTTATTACATAATACAAACTTGACCACCAGACACCACCACCACTCGCAACAATATTATATCAGGATATCAGCCGCAGCGTCTGCAATGCGAAGGCAGATCGATGACATTAATATTGTGGAGTTTCATATGTAGAGCTTCAAAGTCGGACGCGGTTTATAAACCGCGTCCTAGTTGACATGAACCTAGTGACGTTCTTGTCCATTCTCCTCTTTTCTCGATGTTCAACCTAAACATCCGCCAAAGGGCAACTATAGGGGCGATTCGCGTTCCCCCGCCGCCATCATGTTACTCCTTTCCCTAATACCTTTTCTTGCCAGTACTCTCATTTGCGCATCCCCAATCACTGTAAAGATCAATAAAGTCACTGTTCTTGGGGGCTATAACGCTACCACTGGCGTGGATCAATTTTTGGGCGTGAAATATGGCACGTCTGCGAGGTTCAGACGTGCTACTCCACAATCTTACTCCACTGCGGCTACAATCAACGCGACTGTACACGGGCCAGCCTGTCCTCAGATCAACGGAACGGTGAGCTAGCACTGTTCGGGGACATCTGGATGTATAACTAAGTCGAGATTGATAGAATGCGTTGTCCGAAAACTATGGCGGTTAGTCCTCGTGATCTGTATCGAAGGTCCATTTCTGACGGTCCCTTTAGTCTATGGCACATCAGAAGATTGCACACTGCTTGAGATCTATCGACCCCATTCAATTCCAAGCGGAAAGCTGCTACCAGTCATGGTTTACGTTCATAGTGGCGCGTTAACTCAAGGAGCAGCGTGGTATTACCCTGGTTCAGGAATCGTTCAGGAATCGTCAAGAATCGTGCGTATTCTTATGATTTTCGTTTCCGGGCTCTGATTTCAACATTTAAAGGGGCTCCCAGTGATCACTGTCATTATGAACTATCGGCTAGCTGCTGATGGATTTTTGTATGACGATATCTTGCTCCATGACGTTCGGACCATCTACTGACTGCTCATTAGGGGAGGAAAAGAAGCTGCCGAGAATGATGCCTTAAATCTGGGTCTCTACGATCAGAAATTAGCTCTCCAGTGGGTTCAGGATCACATCCAAAATTTCGGCGGTGACAAGAGCAAGGTTACCGCCTTCGGGGTGTCCTCTGGAGCGTAGGTGGCATATTCATCGACGTTTGAAGACTAAAGGAACCATGATTTTTAAAACAGAATGACAATCGGCTACCACATGCTTAACGTTACTACCCAGCTGTTCCAGGGCGCTGTACGTTACCTGTGGCTTGCCTTACATCAATTAATCTTGTGTATAGATTTTGAGTTCCGGAACCACGACGTCCGTCCCGGCACTTCCAGCGGAAAAGTACCAGGGAAACTATGACGCTCTCGTGTCCCTTGTTGGCTGCAGCAGCAAAAAGAACACCTTTGAATGTTTGCGGACAGTGCATCTCCAAGTCTTCATCAATGCCATGAACACTATGTTTGATCAGCCTTCCATCTACAGTAGTCGCGTGCGTTACGTTTTTTCCCAATAAAGCACACACTGACATTCCGCGCATAGCCCTGGGGTGTAGCCATCGACGGAGATATCATTCCTGACACCCCGTCCGTGCTCACTGCTCAAGGGAAAATGTAAGAATGGACTCTCACCGAATATGGAAGCATCAGCGCTGAACCTTTTGATTCTAAAGCGCGAAGATTCCTTTCATAGCCGGCAATGTCATGGATGAAGGAACCATCTTCGTCAATCCCCGCACTATCAACACTGACGACGATCTTCTCACATTTCTGGAGAAGGACTATCTGAACCGCAACGCAACGTTCTTCCACAACGCAACATCCATAGCTAAGCTCAAGCTGCTCTACCCGAACGACCCGGCTCTCGGTTCCCCTTTCGGCACCGGCAACACTATTTACTGGGGTCTCCAATTCAAACGTGCTGCTGCAATTTACGGTGGTCCGTAAACATATTAGTTCTCTGGCGTAATGCATGATAGGAACGCCGGCTCTAGATATCCATTTCCAGTGGGCTAGACGCAACTTTCTCAGCGTTGCCCTATCCAAGACTCGTGTCAATTCGTGGTCGTATCTCTTCGATCAGTTCACTCCTACGAGCGCTGCCTGGCAAGGAGGTGTGCGACAGTCTCTTAGCAATGTTGTTATGCTTACGGGTTGGTTGTCAGTCCTCCACACTGGCGAGATCCCATACATCTTCATGAAGTTCTCGCCTGCCGATGGCAAGCTCTACACCTTGTCCAAGCAGATGCTTGCGTACTGGTAGGAACTCTTGCCCGATCTCCTTCTGGTTCTCATCGTGTTGAGACTAAATATCTTTCCTTCAGGGTTTCTTTTGCGTATAACCGCGATCCAATGTACAAGAGGAACCCTCATTGGGACAAGTACTCCAAGGGATCAAAAAATCTTGTATTCATCACTGGCAACTTATCAATGCAGCCTGATACCTTCCGTGCCCCTGGAATTCGGTAAGTTGATACACTGCGCTCCACGCGACGATCTCTCCAACGACTACGTTCTTTCTCAGCTTCATCGATTCGATTTCCGACCAGTTCCTCGAGCCAAAAACGTAAATTTGTTTTCATTGTTGCACTCTTCTTCACACACCCATACTTGTTCGACTTTTGGTTATCTGAGCATGCACTCCGCTAGGAAAACAGACTTATTCTTAAGATGTCTGTCAACTGTTTATGAAGCTAGATCGATGCCCAGGTTAAGATAATGTTTCGAGTACGCTCAAAATTCGTCACTGGAGGGTATCTTCTGCTAGGGCCCGTATGAATGCACGGTGAGGAAACTATAAATTGGGATGAGAATAAGGTGACACTCCTCTGACCCTGCGGTCATTCTGGGCGAGCCTGGCGACGTGCACTCTAATACGCTGAGAGGCATGCAGTACCTTCTAAATCAGTCGGATTCGGACGAGAAATGTTTACCAGGTGTCCGTAAACTTGTTACGTCACCAGGGAACGTATAATCTCCTTCCAAAAGCGCAAGCAGATGTTCAAGTTCGCGTTGTCGGGAATCTTCGCTGGCGGTCATGTCTGCCCTATCGAAGTCGATGATTTTTGCAGTTCCATCGTCGTCGATTACCATATTTTCGGGTCGAATGTCCCGATGGCGGACTCCAGCGTGGTGGATATCACTCATAACTCTGATGAAGGCCGCTCTGCAATAAAAGCCGTGAGGTTTTGGAAGGGCCAGCAAGCAGCAAGGCCCTTACCGTTCGGACCTGGAGAACGTCCCCAGCTCGGAGGAAGACTTATCTGGTCGTCTGTCCCATACGCAAGTCCCGACGTTGGTCATAACCATCGCCAAGACACTGCTCTCCACATCCTGAAAAAGGCCAAAGACCTCCGGAATACCTCCGACACTGGATGCCGCCAGGTGTTGGTACACCGAGAATTCATGACGCATCCTTTTTCCCTGGTATGGTTGTAATGCGAGTTTTACGACAACATTCATGCGGAGAGTAGCTCCGTTGGATACAAGAAGTTCAGCAGTAGCCGCATGAACTTCCCCTGTGGCACCCGCACCTAACGCGGAAGTGATCGTGAGCCACAAGTATTCAGTAGGTGCATAAGTGGTCTTTCCAACTGCCGCCGAGCTGCGAAGTCTCAAGAACGATGACGGCGCGGGCGAATTATATTGACCATGCTGGATTCGCAGAAGCAGGAGTGGGCGAGTGGCTAACTCTTTGACAACCAACTGAAGAATAAGATCAGAATTCCAAGCTAATGCAGATAGGCGCGCTGTGTACCTCGTCAGGTTTTCGGGACTGTAACCTCTTCATGGCCTCTTTCGCAGAAACACCCCTGGTTCTGGGACGCTTATTAGCTTCGAAAGAATCCAATGTATCACGCTGCCGTTTTTTTCGATTATTTGGTATCTTGGTTTCGCACTGGACGATCTGGCGGGTGCGGTCGAGGGCATCCTCGATGATGGACATATACAACCCAATGTGAAGCTTCCCGTATGCAGGGTCTTTACAGCACGAGACATCAATGAGCTCCGACAAGTACAGCGTTTGACTTTCGCGATGTCGGAATCCGATCCGCTCAAAGTCTCCGGAATGCAGAATGATGAAGGTAGAGTCATTCGCCACTGCAGATGACCATGCCTGGAGACGCTCTTGAGCGGTGAGCGGTATGACAAGCACAAACCTCTCACATGTTGAATGACTGCTGCTGCTCTGGACTGTCCACCCCGTGCAGAAAGGTGAGGGGGCAGGGTAATATTTGGCCATTGGTTGTCGCTTGTGCTGGGCGTGTTTTTTGTTGCGCTTCGTGGTTTCACCCCAATATTACTAGTTACGTTACTTAGTGGCTCCATCCTCTCGACCCGCTCTGTCCGCATAATTCGAGCGCTTCGCCGAAGCGAAACATCGTATGTCCCAGGAGCGCCGGCGGAGGCGCTAGGACTAGTCGCAGCTTCTCCATTCATGCAGTGTCGCATGAAACCTACGGAAGGTGCATAAACAATGAAAGAGGACACCGGTATTCCCCATGACGTATCAAGCGCGTCAGGAGAATGACGGAGAGTGACGGATGGTGGCCAGTATCCAAGGGTTCTAGGAGTCACAGTCGGGAAGACGGGCATGGAAGTGAGTTTATCCATGTCTTTCAAGAGCTTCTCTGCGTCGCGGGACGGGAAGAAAATTTGCCAAACGCCCAACTTAGAAAAGCGCCGAAATACTTGATTTACATCCTCCCAAAGTTCGTGTTCCATGGATTCCCGCACATCCATTGGTAATTTGAGGATACCATCATCAAAATCCAACTCCAGCCCATAATCTTCGTATAAGGCAGGCTGCCCGTCTGAAGTCGTTCGATCTTCTGTTTCTCTATGTTGACGCCACCCCAGGGTCGTCCTCCACAAAGGGGCACGCGGGTGCAACGAGAGCATGGACGCCATGAGTCCGGAGAATCGGGCCGTAGTCCATTGATACACTCGACCAACGCCTTGTGCATCTTTAATCTGCCGATTCCTCACATTGGAATTGCGTGTTTCCTGCGTTGGAAAGACATCTCCAAGATGCATTGCAGGTAAGGACAAGTTCTGTTCTTTGATCAGCTGGAATGCGCGGTCGACGGGTTTCGCGAGATCGACGGGAAAGGAAGGGACAGTGATGACTCTTTTAAGCAGGAGGCGCTCATCCAGATGTTTGTCGTAAAAACTAA
The DNA here is from genome assembly GCA_018851285.1 of Lyophyllum semitale. Classification (NCBI taxonomy): domain Eukaryota; kingdom Fungi; phylum Basidiomycota; class Agaricomycetes; order Agaricales; family Lyophyllaceae; genus Lyophyllum; species Lyophyllum semitale. The sequence goes on along the minus strand of JABCKH010007655.1, from coordinate 3,826 downwards.
GAGGATTTATGAGTTTGGGTGCTTTGTGATTAGATGGCAGCTTTGGTGGATTGTAGTCGAGCAGGAGATTTATCTCGCGCGTGAGTTGTTCAGAGTCGGATGCCGTGTCGTGCATTGATACGTTCATGTTCAGGTTTTAGATGCTGTTAAACGAGATCTAGTCAGATAATCATGAACTCCGCGTAAAATATGTACATCATTTGATGGGCCTTGGCCTGCAGGCTGCGACTTGGATGGACAGTATTTTCTCTCCTGTGTGCTATTCTCGTCCGTGTACTCTTGCCAACTCTTCCCTGTTACCTCTCACAAAATCCATTGATACACTTTGGATACACTAGCACGGTTGAAAATGCTCACCTGCTGGATGACCTCATGAAGTGACTCGTCTGCCGACGTAGGAGTAGGTAGTGCTTCGTGATCGATGCACGTTGTTACGCTGCGCAGCTTCGGGGAGTGGAGTGTCTGACGATGTTTCTAGTGTTCCTAAGACTTCAGGAACCAGAGCATAGCGTGATGTCAGCGCCAGCGTTAGAGGCAGTTAAAGCTAAATAAGCAAGCTAAACTCCGTGCATCGAGCATTTGACATCAAGATCTCAGACATGGGTCAGGTTGGATTGAAGCATCGATATCCATGTGGGCGTTATAAAGCGATTACAACATGCTTCACAACCTACGCTAAGCATTAGCATAAAATGATTAAGGGCGACGGAACTGGGGCTTACCAAATTTCATCATCTCTGCCCTCATACCCATTCTCTTGGCTTTTTCAGTACTTCAACCAATTTTCCCTCGTCGGTTCCTTCCTCACCGAGTTCACTCATATACTCCCACCTCGCTGTCTCCGGCAGGCTCATGAGGATACTCTCAATCCGGGCGCCGGGCGTCATCAAGCCAAACTTCGTCCCCCGGTCGTAAACAAGGTTGAACTCCACGTATCGCCCTCGTCGAATGAGCTGCCAGCGGCGCTGGAGCGGTGTGTACGGAAGCGAATGTCGGGATGTGAGGATGGGCAGGTATGAAGGGACGAAGGAATTCCCTAGATCCTGGACGAAGGCGAAGATCTCTGTAGCTGAGGTTGGGCGGCGAGCGGCATCGGCGGAGTTGGGAGAGGAGAGGCGGGCGTGGGGGCCCTCGTTCAGATCATCGAAGAAAATGCCACCAATTCCCCGGGTCTCGCTGCGATGTGGGATGTGGAAATATTCATCGCACCATTTCTTAAAAGTTGGATAAAGTTGGGGACCGTGTGTATCGCAAGCCTTCTTGATAGTTGAATGGAAATGGATCGCATCTTCCTCGAAAAGATAGGAAGGAGTGAGGTCGCAGCCGCCCCCAAACCACCACGCAAGAACTTTAGGTTGTGATTCGCTGCCCGCGTCGTTGCCGGGTACACTTGGCTCCGTGATCTCAAAGTAGCGATAGTTCGCGTGGACCGTCGGTGCATTGGGATTGCGTGGATGAATGACGAGGCTTATACCCGCAGCAAAGAATGGCAACCCGTCTGGCCGATCCGGAAGGGTCATCGATGTGTGATCTGCCCGCATCTGCTTGATAGCAGGAGGAGGGAGGACCCCATGCACGATTGAGATGTTAACCCCAGCCTTCTCCAGCACGGTTTGCTGTGCGACAGAGATATCTTCTGCTGGGCAAGCAAATACGCATGATTGTCCCCTACCCCCCTGGGCTCGTAACCACGAATCCCGTTTGAAAGGAGGAGCACCGGGATCAAGAGTTTCGAAAGCTGAGATGATTTGGTCTTGAAGCGAGACGATGTAATCCTCAACTTGAATGCGCATAGGTTTTGCGGACGAGAATTCTGGCGCCGTCATGGTGGTCAGGAGAAAGCAGGAGGTCGGAGGATCTTGGACCGCACCAGGTATAGCTGGCCCACCGCTTTCCCCAATCTCTCATCTCTGATCAACCATGAGAAAGGGTTTTAGCCCCCAACATCGACGTTCCCGACACTCTTTTGAAGTCTCTTCCATAAACTCATGCCGTAAAACGTGGTAGACAACAATCAGACATTCCTTCCGATGTGGCTGGAGTGATCGTTGACCTCAGTACATGGACCCTGCTCAGAGCGGCCATGAGACTTGATTAGACATCTGTCTCCATGACCAGAAGAACCCCAAGTCGTTTCCTCCAGCGAGCCTCTAGGTGCCTGTCTTTTCGGTGTGCCTCATTTTCATCCTTGCACGTTGGCTGGAGCTTCATTTGCCAACTTGGGTCTTGCTTTTTCTGCTCCCTCCGTGGTATAGTCTCGAGGACAATTTTGAAGGAGTGGGCCCAAGCGGCGGATGCTGCACACATGGGTGCTCAGCATGTGCTGAAAGGGACCCGAGGCGGTGTATTCAGGACGTTACTCGGGCCATCCCCATGGTACGTAGGAAATTCTTGCTTCTTAACACACTAACTTCATTTGCATCGATCAGCAATATGGAACTTAGATTATGGAAGCGAGTCGAGGAGTATGGACCTATGATTCTAGGCAGCCAAACGCTTTACATCCTTGGAGTATATGAAGATAATTCTGTCGACGAACTGACAAGGTCTTCAAGCGCCCATGAAGCGAATCTATCTCGATATTTGTCGTGTGATGGCGGCATGCAGGTGCGTATATGTTTACGACAACCCAACCTGCCATCCCGTTCGAACTGTTACTCAAGCATTATTGTTTTGTTAATCTTATCAGATTGTGTTCCATGAGATATCGCAGTCAAGTCACAGTGACTTACAACCTTGCCTATAACAATAACCTGCAGTCAGCTCCTGAGTTTTTCCCCCCCAAGTTCTGACGCTTCATTGACGTGTTTGGTAGCATCAAGGAAACTTTCGATACTACATCATGGCTACCCCTCAATGCCCTCCGAGTTTGGCTGAAAGACAAGTAATAGCGCAGGACACCGTCTTACGCTCCGAATCCATCACCCGAGACCATGCAGCCGATGGAGCCACCGTCGACTCATTGTTTTTTACGCTTGAGCAGCTGCCGCAGATGGACGCTTCCACATGTCCCAATTTTCCTCCCTCTAACATCAAGATAGTCAATATAGACTCCTTTAGTGCAACACGGGACATCATACGAGACGCTCCAGAAGCTCACGGGAAGACAGCCGTTCTGAACTTGGCCAGCGATGTACGTCCGGCCGGCGGATGGGTGTACGTCCTCTCGAAGTCTCAGGTGGGTGTCTAACCCCTTTCTGTTTCGAATATCATGTTGAGGAGAATTTTAGGAGGAAGCTCTTTGTTACTCTTCGACTCTATATACCACGCTCAAACCAGAATACTACCCGTGGCCAAATGTCGGGCCAGGTTCTGTGGCTGGGATTTTTTCCCCAGGCGTCGTCATCTTCAAGGATGATTTAGATCATGGCTGCGCAGAGCTACAACCCACACTGCGGGCATTGGCCCAAATAATGTGAGATTCCAAGGGGAAGATATTTGGATCATTTTGGTATTAAGTTCATACTAAAACTGAGGAGGAAAGGCTGAACATATTTGTAATATCTCCAACAACATGTCCAGACCAGAGATCAAGGGGAATCATATGAATATATTGATAATGGTACCTGCATCTCCTCCTTGGCAAAACTTTGGTCAATTTTCAGATTCAATCCTGATAACACGGCCAGAGATCATGGTGATCATATTGTAATTAATCATACCTACGCATATTTTCAAAATCAGTGGGTTTTTTATGTTGGATTCATCGCGATCTTCTTTACAATATGATCCCCATCAAATCAACCACCGGAATGAGGAGGTATCAGGGATGACATCATGAGGATTAGGACGGTAATAATTTGCAGGGGTTCCAAAATGAAGTAAG